>APFE031469797.1:0-34173 GCA_000404065.3 Pinus taeda
ATGGCGGGCATACAACGGGGTAACAGCCATCAGAGGGAGGCGGGCATGCAACATATATTACTGCCATCTGAAGGATTTCTGATGCTCGGTAATGAAGGCAGCTGGTAGATTAGATACGTGGCGAGCGGTCGCCAAAAGGATCATGCATACATCCTAAATTTACTTCATATTTAGTACTTACCACATGTTTTTCACTTTGCCATTTTTTATATATTTTGCATGAATATTCTCTGAAGGCTCACGTGTATTGTAACGGTTCGAATCCCTCCACTCACGTGTTTACAGCGCCTGAGTGGAACCCAAACAGTGACGCAATGGGACGACATTGGGAAATTTTAAATTAAGATCTACAATGGAGTTCGAATGATTTGGAGACCTGAACATTACTATAAAATTTGGAATTATTTTCATTCAAAGCGTGATCTAAAGCCATAGATACTTGCAATAAAATAATTTAAAATCCAACCCACGACGGCTTTTAAACATACCAGAGGAATGGAATATTATTGTAGTTTGTGGGCATGAACGGTCAGAGCATCTGTCAAAAAGTCTCAGCGAAATTGTACCCTCCTAGAGGCATAATCATCAACTTTTCTTCCTGAAATCTTTATGCCCGGCATATGCGTTTAATAGCGGCACAAGTACTTGTTTAATCAATTAGGATTCTTCCTTCACCATCTGTAACTTGGAAATGTGTGCACCTAGGTCTTGAGCGAATAGATTCACGATACTAGAAAGTATCTTGTCCGCCACAAAAAAGCGTGCCTGCATTCTTTTCATTTTTTAACTTATAATTTATCATATCCCTAACCTTACCTCCACCTTCTAGAATTTTCTAACATTCCTATGGTATGCGGCTTTCCTATCGTATGCAGGCTGGGGCAGGGACTAGCTGCCCCGCAGCCCTTCTTGTTTCTTTTATTTATCTATTGTAATTTTTTATAATTCAAAACGTACTTTTAAATATAGAAACAACGTTTTGAAAAAAATATGGTAATTTAATTTTTGTAAAATAAATAAATTTAAATTTATTTTTAAAAATTATCATTAAATTGGGAAGAAAAAATAAGTGAATCATTTATGCACTTATTAAATTAAGGTTTAATTGTATCTATGGGGCCTTAGAAGCTTCTTGATGTGAAATTATTAGTTCAATTCCCTACCTGAGTGATATATTGGACATGATAAAAATGTGGTTCAATTCCCTGCCCAATTATAATGGTAATAAATAAATAAATATATTTCTTTTCTATTAATTTGTCTATTATATCCCAGATGCGGGTGATGGCGGGACGTGTTGAGAGGGTGGGCGGTCACGTGGGCAGGTGGCAGCCTAGAGGTGACAGACGGTACCCTGCAAGGAATGATAAAACCTTGCATGAAATCCGATGGCAGAGGAATTTAATGCCAGTCCTCTCAGCTCGAGCGAGCTGCTTGGCAACCAGTGCAATGGAGGGTATTAACGTTGGAGGGCCTGTTCATCCGGGGGATATGGTTTGGCATAAGGTGAAATCCCTGATGCGCTCTGCGGAGGAAGGGGGAAGGGATCCGGAGTTCACTCAGCCTGTTTCAGAGACGGGGAAAAGCAGGCCCTGCTACTGCATTACAATTGCGCAGGTCCTCCGCACAGAAGCAGCTCCTGCGGCCTGCGTGAGACTGCAATTGGCAAATCCTGCGATGCAAAGGGAAAGGCAGAGAATGTGTAGCAGGCAAGGGGGCACTAGAGGTAGAGCCTCCACGCAGAGGCAAGGTTACATTTGGCCCTCCTCCTCCATTAAAGTCACGTCGGTGCCACAGTGGTTCCAAGGCAGTAATGATCAAGGTGGCAGAGGAGCTGGTAGAGACGCAAGAGCGGAAGGAGGTCAGGAGGAATTCCCCACGCTCAGGTATCGGCTTCCCTACCCTCAAGCTAATTCAACCCTTATTATCTCTATTATGGTTGAACCTGGTGCTACACAGGATGAGGCAATTCACATGGCAGACTATCCTGTGCATGGGGTAGAGCCCATACCGGAATGGCAACGCCAAAGTAGAGAAGAATCCCCCATCGCGTGCCATCTGGTTCGGGCAGGAACAAGTCATTTGGTTCATGGACGAGGGTCTGGAATTGACCTTGAGTGCCCGGCCAAGGAATGCGTCCCCTCAGCCTGTCCTATGGCGCTAGCTGGTCCTAGCAAGCCGGTTCAGGAAGGGCCCTCTGGTGCGGTCATCCCTCTCTCAGAATCTAATGATTCTCTCCTATTTGGGTGTCGAGTAGAAGAGGCGCCCTACACCACTGATGAAGAATGAGCTTGCTCTTGGTTACCTCTGGTGCAAGAGCATTTCTATGTTTTTATCTTTATGTCTATGATTCGGCCAAGCAGCATCAGCATCTATGTCAACGTGTCCGCTGTAATTGTCTATGTGTCTGTCTGTCTGTGTCTTGGTCTGTTCAATGTCCTTGTGTCTTCAGTGTCAATATGTCAAGCCTTTGGCAAATTATCGTATTCCAAATTTTGATAACGTTCAATTTTGGGAATGTAATCAGGGCAAGAAGAGGGCTTCCAGACATATTTCCATAGCCTTGCCTATTATAACTCATATGTATTTCTAATTTTTATATGATAATAGAATTAGTCTTATTCAGAAGAAGAAAAAAAAAATTGTCTATTATAATTTTTTAATAATTAAAACATATTGTTTAAAGATTATGAGTAAAGATAATTTAACGTTTTGAAAAAATTATTATATATTAGAATTTTGTAAAAAATAAAATAGATTTAAAATTTAATTTTTAAAATATCTTATTAAAAAAAAAAAACGATTCACTATACAACTTAATTCTCAATTGTATAAACCAGGTTACTTGCGGAAATATAACACAAGGCATAGAGAGAATGGCATGATTTATTTAACAGATAAATGTAAAATGAAATATACCATTATTTTAATTTTATAAAATAATATAAGGATTAATATATATTTAAATATACAAGTATTAAATAAATTTATTGAATTATTAAATTTACATTAAAATAGTTTTTATAAATAAAAATAGTTAACCAATAAAATTTAAAAAAAAAAAAAACAAAAACCAAACAAACAAAACAAACCAAAAACAAAGTATATATAGGTAGTAAATGAAAATATATTTCTTTATATCTAATTGTTTAGAAATTGATATCTTAATTTCTAATGGTTAGAAAGGTATACTAATTCTTTAAACCAAATCAACGCAGAAAACAATATCATAAAGTGGAGGTTCCTACCAATTCAATTCAAGTTTCTAACGCTCGTGAATGCTTGGATTTTTAGTTATGGCATATGTAATATATAGATTTCATAACAATTAATTCATTGAATATATATTTGTTTAATTGTTTATGATATTTTCCAAACTTTACATATGGGCATTCTCTTTTTCATAAAATAGGTATAGAAAGAGATGATTGATCACAATTTCAGTAAAATTTATGTAATAAAAGTGTATTGATTTAATTTTTTATTTCTATGTAATTTTAATTAATCAATTAATATTATATTATTTTTAATGAAAAAATTGATAGTAAAAATTATTGTAAAAAAGAAAAAATAATATTATTATTAGTAAAGTAGAATAGAGATTTAGAATTTAAATTAATGAAAGAAGAGAAAGAGAGGGAGGATTATCTTTTATGGAAATATTTTAAAAGAGTTTAATAATAATTATACAGAAAAGTAGTTATGTCTTTTCTATGATTTTAATTAAAGTGACTAATTAAAGAAAGTCATATAAACAAGTGTCATAGGAAATGAGTTATAATTTTATGGACATGTGAAATTGATAACCTATGATATTTAATGATATTATGCACCATTAAATTATTGTAATAAATATTTTTATGATCATTAAACTCCATATATTAATATTTTAAATAGACTTTGGGTAAACAATAAATTATTGTTATTCTATTGTTTTAAAATAAATATATGACCCTATAATAGTTGAAATTTTATAATTTTAAAAACATAATTGAGATTACGGAAAATTTGAGAAAATTATGTTAAACGTGATTGCAATAGATGACACCAATTGGGATGTTGTTCCCTGATTTAATGTCAAGAACCATAGATTAGTTTTCCTTGGTTATGTATATAGAGTCACTTCAAATAAATAAGTGCAATTAAACCACACACTTATAAAATTATTTTTCTAAATATAGTAATATTTAAATATTGACCAATTAAATAATACTATCATAAATCATGATAAAACAATAATTTGATTAATGTTCCCAGTCCTATCAATTGCACACATAAATAAATGTAATATTGTAAATAATATATGACAGTAAACTTCTTTAATCATAAATTAAAAAAAATATATTTTTTAAGTTAGAAACATATTTAAAAAATTGAAATTAAAATATTTTTTATCAATTGTGTTTTCTCTTATAATTTTTAAAGTTGCTAAATTAATAAAATTAAAACAAATGGCATATTTTTTTTAATATATTTATAAATAAAAATTATATAAATTATTAATAATAAAAACTATAAACAATAAAATAAATTAAAAATAATAATTTCCTGTAACTTATGACATTAAATGTCATTATAGGTTTTTTCTTCTGAGAAAAAAAATACAAAATACATTTATAAAATAATATTGCATTTTAAATTTTCAATGAAAAAGAAATTATCAATATCTGCATTGTGAAAGGTGGAAATAAAAATAACAAAAAAAATATATCAAGAAAGATTCTTTATGAAAATATGGAATTTTATTATTTTAATAAGTATATCAAGAAATATTCAACCTAGGAAAATATGGAACTTTATTATTTTAATAAGAGCGTCCAGAATTATTATAATTATTATATGTGAATGTTGGTATGAGAATTATTATATGTGAGGGTTGGTATCAACGTTACTCGTTCACAGTGCTAACTCCATATTTAACCTAACAAGCCAATGTAATTTCTGCGTAAATACTAATTGCAACCTATGGATTAAGGTATTATGCGTCTGTCTTTTTCAATAACTACATGACACTGTTGTTGGGTGTGTCACAAACCCACATGTGAAGATATTCATAAAATAAAAATTATTTTATTTCATCATTGAGCGCACATTTACATTAGTGTAATTTCTTACCAATGTTATTTTTACATCTTATCGGATTTTAATATAGTATGGTATTTTTGTACAAATCAAATGAATCTTATTTTTATATAATCTTGACATGTCTAATGTTTACCATGAACATATATTGGTTTGAGTTTCTAACCATCTCAACTAGCATGTGCATGATTAGTTATATTGTTGTATATCAAACATTAATTATAAGTTAAGTTCTTTAATTCGGTCATGTCACTGTGCTAAGAATTAATTTTCCACCTCTCTATACTTAAAGCTAAATTAACTCTATAGCTGATGCATCGGCCTAGGTACAGAGGTATTGCCCCTATGGAGTCTTCGTCTGTTGTACAACTTTGTTGTCAACCTCGGGAGCAAATCTTCAGCCACGGTCCCCAGATGTCGACTCAAATCAGATGATGGTGGAGAACCTCGGGGTTTTATGCCTCCGATGTAGTGTCCTCGCCTTCTCATTTCTTCCTTCCAGGATTAGGCATAACGCCCTCTACAGAGGGGTTTTCCTATGCACAAGTAGCTACAGGTCTAACCTTTGTCGTTTTGAGGGTGTTTGTTTCCCAATTAGGCTCACCCTTGTCATGTTATGATTCCTAATCGACAATGGCTACCTTTGACAGGCTCATCTAGGTTCTAGTCCGGCGTCTTGTTGTGAGGAGGGTTTTTACATGAAGCTATAATCCAAGTAAATTTCTTAATGTGGTCGATACAATTCTATTCACAAGTTTACCCATTATTTTGTTTACATGTTTAGTGTTTAACTTTTCTTACTCTTCCCAAGAGGGATGGAGGGTTTCACAAGTGACAGTGGTTTGGACGAGGTGCTAGAAAAAGCCTTTGCTCGGCCAGTTGGGTGCGACGATGGTTGTTCCAGCCCATCTACTAGGTACTTGTGTTTTTCCCATTACAATTTCTAAGGGTTTCTTAGGTTTTAGGTTTTGGGTTCTAAAGGGAAAGAAGACTCTAGTGTCATAATTGTTAACTTATCTGTCTATGTATAATTTCTATTAACTGCAACATCTCTAATATTAAAAGTACGCTCGCTTTAAGGGCAAACTATATTTGTAATAAGTTCTGTAATAAATTTTAATGGTGGAAAAAACCCTAGCCTAGCTCTGTTTTCCCTCATTTTTGGATAACAGGTTCGGTACAATTTCTCAATGCTATTAAAAGGGCTCTGCGGTTGACTTGGAAGGCATTACAATTATTTTTTTCCATGTATAATAATTTTTCTATATACCTCTTCTGAATAATATAATAGTTGGTAAATTGCTTTATCATTTTCTTCAGATATTAAAGTCGAAATGCTCAACTATTTTTCAATTTGAATCTATAATTTTTAAGGTTGATTACAATCTTCACGTGGAGTTTACAACTTATCTGGAATTTCCCGCAATAAAAGGATATATATTTAGCCGTCACAAGTCAATAAACTCTGTTTCTTTTCGTTTTGTTTACTGTTTAAATTTTTTTGTTGTTACCGGAAGGTCTAGGTTCCTAATTGATCCTCTTTACACATTTCGAAAGTCTATGAGGGTTTTCGATCATGTATTATTTTTCCTTCTTTCCCTTGTAATTAAGGTTTTCCTTTACGTTTTAAAGGAATTATGGGCATACTAGTTCTTTTATAAATTTGTGTGGAAAATATCGGCAATTCTCAATTTCCTGTTTTGTTCTATTGACATAATGTCTGCATATTTAGACTTCTGTAAGTTCCTGTGTACTATAACCGCATATAGGTTGTGTTTCTCTCTTGGTCTGAGTAAAGTAATTCTTCTTTCTAACTTAGGTACATAAAAATTGCTTATGGACTATTCTACACAAGACACACAAAATTAACCATTCTATCTCTAAAATATCTGTTAACAAATATCAAGCATATTTTTATATATATCAGACCTCTACTTATATAGTATGAGATTTCACTTATCTGGAACATGCTAGCTTCTAGTTTTGGTCTGCAACTAGACCTTGATCTACTTGCTACTTTTTCTCCCAACCTTGATACTACTGTACCAACTAGTCTCCCCCTGTGTTGTTCCAGAATACAGGAACCATTTTTTTTTGAGAAACCATTGTCTCATTGCTTATAGCTATCTGATCCAAACCAAATGTAGCTACAGAAAACTGCCTGACATCTCAGCGCAAATTTTCTCCTTTTCTTTTTTTTTTCTTGCTCACTCTCTCTCCTTGATCTTAGATACGGCTATCCTCTAGATCTTTCTTGAATAAATCCTCAAGAAATTAGTTAGGGACAGGGAGCAAACTCTACCAAGTGTAGGTAGTCTTCCCATTTAGATGATTGTTGCATTACATAATTTCGCAGCATATCTTCTACTATTTGTTTTACTCACTCCGTCTTCCCATCCATTTGAGGGTGATAAGCATTGTTGAAGTGTAGTTGTGTACCTAAACCTTCAAATAGAGCTTTCCAGAAAACTGATGTAAATTTCACATCACTATCGGAAATGATCATCTTGGGTACTCCATGTAATCTAAAAAGGTTTTGCATAAAAAAGTTAGCATTTTGTACTACCTTGTAGGTTGACTGTACCGGTATAAAATGAGAAAATTTGTTCAACTTGTCCATTACCACCATTATTGAGTCGTTCTGCCTTTTAGACTTGGGCAGCTCGCAATGAAGTTGATGGATATGGTCTCCCATTTCCATTTAGGAATAGGCAATGGGTGGAGTAATCCCATTGGGTGATGGTGCTCTACTATCACTTGTTGTCATTCCAGACAGGGGACTAAATATTATGCTACTTCCCTCTTCATACCAGACCAGAAAAATTCCTTTCTAAGAATAGTAATCAGTTTCTGGTACCCGGGTTGGCTTGCATACGGAATCTTATGATATTCGTCTAAAATTAATTTGTTTATTTTTTACTTATTAGGAACATATATTATTTTCCTATAAATCAACAAGTCTTCTTAATTTACCTCATATCCCAGTTGTTGTTCATGGTTGTTCAAAATTTTAGCTTGTCATAAATGTTTATATTATGAATCCTGCATGGATGTTTCTGGAATTTTCTCATAAAAAGTAGTTTGTGATTCACTGAAAGATACCTCATATAGACAATTTACCTTTCGACTTAAGGCGTCTGTGACTTGGTTCTCTTTTCCTTTCAAGTGCTTGATTTCAAAATCAAATTTTCTTGAGAGGTCAGCCCAATGAGCTTACCTAGCATTCAAGGTGGGTTGTTTAAAATAGTTTGTTAGACTATGATGATCAGTCATTAATAGAAATTACTTACCCATCAAGTAATGTCACCACATCTTCAAGGCATGGATGACTGCTATCAGCTCTAAGTCATAAGCTGAATATTTTGTCTCATACTCAAGCTTCCTAGACTCATAGGCAACAACTTTTCCTTCTTGCATTAATACGCCACCTACACCTTCTTGGCTGGCATATGTACAGAACACATAATCTTTATTAGGATCAATAATGCTCAAATTGGATGCAATGATAAGTAGATGTTTGAGCTGATAAAAACTTCTTTGACAATTCGCGGTCCACCTAAAGGTTTTCCCTTTATTTTGCAGAGAGGTAATGAGGTATTCCACCCTAGAAAAACCTTCAACAAATCGTCTATAATATCCAACTAGACCCATGAGTGATCTTATATCAGCTACGTCTTTTGGTACCGACAACTCCATGATAGTCTTTATTTCCTCTGGGCCTGCTGCAATTTCATTCTTGGTGATGACATGTCCTAAGTACTGGATTTTTTCTTTGAAGAAATAAAATTTATTGTACTTAGCATACAATTGGTGTTCTCTTAAAACTTGCAGGACAATATGGAGATGCTCCTTATGTTCTTCTATGTTCTGAGAGTAGATCAGTATATCATCGATAAAGACTAATACAAAATTATCCAAATACTGATGAAATATATTGTTCATGAGGCACATGAAAGTCGCGAGAGCATTAGTCAGTCCAAAGGGCAGCACAACGAACTCATGATGTCCATAACAAGTCCTACAAGTAATTTTTGCTATATCTTTCTCCTTTATCCTAATCTAATGGTAACTCCAGTCGAGGTCAATTTTTGAAAATACAGTTGCACCCTTCACCTGATCAAATAACTCATCTATAAGGGGTAGGGGGTATTTAATCTTAATAGCCAGTTTATTTAAATGATGGTAATCCATGCACAATCGCAAGGTTCCATCCTTCTTCTTAACAAAAAGCAATGGAGCTCCCCAAGGTGATACACTTGGACAGATGTATTTTTTATCAAGAAGCTCTTGTAACTGCATTTTTAATTCTATTAACTCCGGTATGCTCATACAATAAGGGGCTCGGGAGACTCGAGCGACTCCTAGAATCAGCTCAATGGTGAAATCTATGTCCCTTTTTGGGGTAGTCTTGGGATATCTTTAGGAACACATCCAAAATATTCTGCATCACTGGTATATTTTCTAAAGAAACATTTTTATCCTTAGAATTAGCATACCCTACTTGTACTGCATAAACCTGACAACATTTTCTGATACATTTTTCTAATTGGGAGGTTGTTACAGGCCTTAATTTTAGAGGTTTTTGAATGGCTTGAATTTCCTGTCTTTCTCCTTTCTCATCGAGGTAATTATTGGTTTTGGTTTTACAATTAATGAGGGACCAATGTTTTTCCAACCAATCCATACCTATAAGGATATTGTAGGATCCCAGGGGTAACACATTCATGTATGCCATAATAGACTAACCAACTAACATTAGGGGACAGTTGCTGAACTTGGCCAACACCATTCTTTTTTCTCCCATGGCTAGTTGTACTAACCAAGGATTTTCAAACTTAACAACTTGCAAATATCACGTTCCACTATCTTAGAACTAATATAACTCAAAGTAGCTCCTCGATCAATTAAAATGGATATGGTTCAGTCAAAAACTTTACCTTCGAATTCAACCATGGTTAGTTGATATTCCGCCTGATGGTCTTCAAGGGAAGCATTAATTTTAGGAATGCTTCTTGCCAATTCTCCCATGGTAGATGCTTCTCGAATCCGTGAAATCTGATCAGTTCCCTTGCAATGTGGGCGGATTTTGACATAATGTGTCCCTCCACATCCTCAACATTGTACAGGTGGTCTGGTGGTTAATTCTACTTCAATGCTTCCTAACTACTAATTCATTTTGGTTTCACTTGATAGCTTAAATATGGGTTGATTTCTGTTCATATTCCAACTAGTTTGACCTTTATATGGTCCTTTGTTGATTGTGCCCTTATTTTCATTGTGATTGGAAGTAAATTTAATCCCCTTTTTGTCAACCCATCTCTTTCCCACATCTCCCTTTTGTTTATTTTGCTCGTAGAATATATGTGTTTTTCGTATAACTTCGTCCATGGTTTTCGAGTTATCAAACTCAAGTCATTCTTTCATGAACAGTGGAAGACTGCTAATAAACCGCTGCACTTTTGAATTTTCCTCGCGTATGTAAGGGACATACCGAAGTAAAGATGTGAATTTTGCTATGAACTCATCCATAGACAATTGGCCTAGTCAAAGAGCATGAAACTCCTTTGTGTTTTCATCAAAAAATCTTTCAGTTAGATATTTTTCTTTAAAATACCTTTGAAAATTTTCCCAGGTTATGTTTTGTTCATTTACCTCACGAACTGTTTTTACTTCTTCCCACCATAGGGTGGCTTTCCCTTGTAGTTGAAAGATGGCCAAACGAGCCTTTAAATTATGGTCGTACTCGTACAACTGAAAATACTTGTTCATATTGATGAGCCAGGCTTTTGCTGCCTCTTCTTGTTCACCATCAAGGAGGGGAGGTTTTATTTTCTGAAATTCCCCTTGAAGCTCCAATTTTTATATTTTTTGTGTCTTTTGTCCCAACACATTATCTGATTCTTCTTCATGATTCTCTTCAACGACTTCTGTTTCCACATTCTTAGTTCGAAATTACTGCTCGCTAGTCATATTTCCATGCCCAGGGCTAAGGATTAATGGCTGATGATTCTGCCTATCAGACATACTCTTCATACTCTTCTCTTTCTCCCGCATCAGCCTTTCATTGTCTCTGATGTAGTGTTGTCACCTTCTCATTTCTTCCTTCCAGGATTACACATAACACTCTCTGCATAGAGGTTTTTTGTGCGCAGTTAGCTACAGGTATAACCTTCGTCGTTTTGAGGGAATTTGATTCCCAGTTAGGCTCACCCTTGTCATGTTATGATTCCTAATCGACAATGGATATCTTTGACAGGCGCATCCCGTTCTGGTTCAACATCTTGTTGCGAGGAGGGTTTTTACATGCAGCTACAATCTAGGTAAATTTCTTAATGTGGTTAATACAATTCTATTCACAAGTTTACCCATTCTTTTGTTTACATGCGTAGTGTTTAACTTTTGTTACTCTTCCTAGGAGAGATGGAGGGGTTCATAGGTGATGGTGGTTTGGATGAGGTGCCGAAAAAAACCTTTTGCTCGGCCAGCTGGGTGCAACAATGGTTGTTCCAGCCCATTTACCAGGTACTTGAGTTTTTCCCATTACAATTTTGAAAGGTTTCTTAAGTTTGAGGTTTGGGTTCTAAAGAGAAGGAAGACTTTGGTATCATAACTGTTAACTTATCTATCTATGTATAATTTCTATTAACTGCAACATCTCTAATATTAAAAGTTCGTTGGCTTTCAGGGCGAATTATATTTGTAATAAGTTCTGTAATAGATTTTAATGGTGGACAAAACCCTAGTCTAGCTCTATTTTACCTCCTTTTTGGATAATAGGTTCAGTACAATTTCTCAATGCTATTAAAAGGGCTTTGTGATCAACTCGACTGACATTACAGTTCTTGTTTGCCATGTATAATAATTGTTCTATATACCTCTTCTGAATAATGTAATAATTGGTAAGATTCTTTATCATTTTCTTCAGATATTAAAGTCGAAATGCTCAACTATTTTTCAAGTTGAATCTATAATTTTTAAGGTCCACTACAATTTTCAAGTGGAGTTTACAATTTATCTGGCATTGCCTGCAATAAAAGGATATATATTTACCCGTCGCAGGTCAATAAACTCTGTTTCTTTTCATTTTGTTTAGTGTTTAAAGTTTTTGTTATTACTGGAAGGGTTGGGTTCCTAATTGATCCTATTTACATAGTTAGAATGTCTATGAGGGTTTTTGATCATGTATTAATTTTCCTTCTTTCCCCTGTAATCAGGGTTTTCCTTTACATTTTAAAGGAATGATGGGCATACTAGTTCTTTTGTAAATTTGTGTGGAAAATCTCAACAATTCCTGATTTCTTGTTTTGTTCTATTGACATAATGTCTACATATCTAGACTTTTGTAAGTTCCTGTGTAGTACAACCACATGTAGACTGTGTTTCTCTCTTGGTGCAAGTAAAGTAATTCTTCTTTCTAACTTAGGTACATAAAAATTGCTTATGGATTATTCTACACAGGACACACAAAATTAATCATTCTATCTCTAAAATATCTATTAGCAAATATGAAGCATTGTTTTATATATATCAGACTTCTACTTATATAGTATGAGATTTCAATTATCTGGAACATGCTAGCTTCCAGTTTTGGTATGAAACTAGACCTTGATCTGCTTGCTACTTTTCCTCCCAACCTTGAGACTATTGTACCAACTAGTCCCCTCGCCGTGCTGTTCCTGAATACAGGAACCATCTCTTTTTTTTGAGAAACGATTGTCTCACTACTTATAGCTCTCTTATCCAAACCAGATGTAGCTACAAAAAATCTTTCCTCCCAAACTTGAGATAATTGTACCAGCTAGTCCCCCCGTGTTGTTCCAAAATACAGGAACCGTCTCTTTTTTTCTAGAAACCATTGTCTCACTACTTACAGCTCTCTAGTCGAAACTAGACATAGCTACAAAAAACTGCCTCACATCTAAGTGCATATTTTCTCCTTTTTTTTTTTCCTTGTTTACTCTCTCTCCTTGATCTCAGATACCCCTATCCTCTTGATCTTTCTTGAATAAATCCTCAAGAAATTAGTTAGGGATAGATAATTGTCAACTTAACTACTTTAACATGTAAAAACAATATTTACCTGTCACTGCTATTTCATTTATGCATAATTTAATTCAAAAAATAGTTTAATTGACAATAAATTAAATATTTACATTGGCTAAACCATTTGTACTTTTATGTGGATTGTACAATAGTTTTTTATTTTTTATTAATTATATTTTTTCATTAACTACATCACACTGCTCTTACGTTCCATTCATGCTTTTATATGGGTTGTACAATAGTTTTTATTAATTATATTTTTACACAATTACACATAAAAATAAGTGGTAAAATTGAATTAATTAGATTTTAAATAAATAAATATTAAATATTTTATGAAAAAATTAATAATGTTAAATTATTAAAAAAATTAAATTTGTTTTGGTTAAACATAATTAATAGTGGATCAATCATACAACGTTTGAATTAATAGCTAATCAATTATACATTGTCTCTACAAGCATATAACAAGTATAATAATGTGTAATGTAAACCAGAATTGTATTTTTAAAATCAAAATTATAATTTTCAAGATTAAGATTTTAGATATTTTAGAATTTTTATATAATTAAATCCATTTATATTATAGAGAAAACTAAATGTTTCAAAAACTCTCACCATGGTAAATTTTTTTTTTTTCTCAGCGGATTAAGCATAAATTCTCCGTCCAAAGTGAATTATAGCCTCGTTAAACAACGCCATAAATGCATTCAATCATCCAAGAACTTAAGGTGGTGGAAAGTGGAATAGGTGGTGGAAAGTGGAATGGAAATAAATATGTCTCTTTCTATGTGGATAAGATAGGGCATACAATTGGTGTGAAGAGAGTCACGTTAAAAGTATCATATAGTATCATCATCTCATTTATTTCTGTTGCATCTCTTCACATTCTTCCAGTTAGGGTATAACTTGCAGCAATATCCAATTATCCATCCACCATGGATACACTTTCAGAGGTCTTTCACGTTGGACCCCATTGCAGGTGTACGTTGGACAACAAAAGAAGATTGAAGGCTTGGGGTGTTACAAACGAAACATGTTTTAGATTTTAATGATTTCAGTGCAGATATACTAGATGATCCTAGCGAGCTGATTGGAAAGGGAGTTTCATTCCAACTCGTCAGAGCTGTGGGTGCTGCTTTCCTACCGCTACTTTTTCCTTCTTCTTTTTTCCATTTTTTTTTTTTGTTAATTTCGCAGATTCACCCAATTTTCTGTAATTTAATATGTAAATTGTTCGAAATTTCATCTGCAGGCAGTGGATGTGGAAAGTTTGGCGAGAAAGCGCTTCTACAAAACTGGATTTCTACGGCTGAAAGACTCGTTACCGGCCAGACTACGTATAGCCGGTAATTTGCATCATGATGAGTTCTTCCTCAACTCACTCACGCTTGAAGTTCCCCATCATGGCAACGTTCATTTCGATTGCAACTCATGGGTTTATCCGGCCTCTACAGACAATACAGCCCATATCCTTTTCTCTAATCGGGTAATATATATATATATGAATGATCGATCTAGTGTTCTGTGCAATCTTTCATTAATGGTTTGGTGGTTTAGATAAATTTGATTTGGTTAAGTTTGGAGCTAATTCATGGTTTTGTTTAATATATAAATTAATTTATTTTTTTCCTAAAACAGATTCCTAACCACTTCACTTATTAAATTGATAAATCACAAAGAAAACAATTTACCGCTTCAATTATCAAATTGATAAATCAAAAAGAAAACAATTTATATATTATCAATTTTGTAACAATTTACCACTTCAATTATCAAATTGATAAATCAAAAAGAAAACAATTTATATATTATCAATTTTGTATTTTATATTTTGTATCTTGTAAATATTTTAAAAGTACTTTTTTTTCTACCATGTTTTATAATGATTTAAGTAATAATTTACAATCAATTGAGAATATCATGGACAAAATCTAAATTGACTCTATGCTTAACTTAATATACCCTAAACACTCTAGAAATCTTTATTTTAAACTTTATTTATGGAGATTAATTTGGTCCTATGTTTTTAGGATTATGCATAAATGTTTCAGATCAAAATAGTTTATACCAATCTTTCTCTTGACTGCCACCATCCAAAACTATACTCGATGATGATGAGGACCACACTGCTTCTATGCAAAAATGTTTTTCCATTCTTAAATTTGAAATACTTCTCACCATCTCCATGATAATGTAATTCATCGTTTCCAGAGTACGAAGCAAAAATGTTTTTCCATTCTTAAATTTGAAATACTTCTCACCATCTCCATGATAATGTAATTCATCGTTTCCAGAGTACCATTCCTTTGAGGAGTATCATCTTCTCATGCTTTATCTGAACCTATTAAAATAATGGTTAAAGTCATTGGATGGAACAATACTTTCCACCATTATTTGTCCTCAAACAATTTAACAATATGCTACTCTCAATGCTATCCACTATTATTTTTTCTCAAACAATTCAAGAGTTAGTCTCTCAAACAATTCAAGAGTATGTTAGTCTAGCTATCATGGACAACATGATTTTTTAAAAATATCTCAAACACCTCTTCTTTTCTTTTCATGAGATAGACCAAATCTTCTTAATTGTATCATCTATGAATATTACAAAATAAAACTTATGAATATAAGGTTTCTTTAACTACACCAAATACAACAAAATGTAACAATCCTAATATATTTATTTTCCAAGATCACTTCTCATAAATGAAACTCTTTAGAAAATTGTGTAACCCTAATAATTAAGAATACGTACTAAAATAAAATGAAGTATACATATTCCTTAGGAATTAACATTTTTCAACCATATTATTTTATATCATAATTTTCCAATAAAAACAATAAATCAATAAACCACAACTACAATAAATTAATTTTATGACTAATAAAAATATATTTTAATAAAAACTAAATTATTAATAAATAAAAATAAAAATAAATAAATAAAAATTATTTAATTCAAACTTCAATTAAGTCCATATCTGATAACCATCCTGAATAAAGTTAACTATATAAAATTTACTAACAAAAATTAAAATGAATAAATAAAAATAATAATGATTTAGATCAAACTTCAATTAAAAAACTATTTCTCTTATCGAGTGAAAGAGCTCCGTCTAAGAATTATTTAAGTCAAACTTCAATTAAAAAAACGTATCTCTTATCGACGGAAATATGTGTATTAAATTATTAAAAAATCTTATATTCAAAGTTCGTGATCCCCTTTGTATTTATAATTTAATAGGATACGCCTTGTATTTTTGTAATTATAAATTATTGTGATTTTCTTTATTTATGGATATATGTATATAAAATTGGCACAATTATATTAAAAATATTAATATAGTAGATATATCTTAAGATTTGATTTGCATTTTACTATTAATAAATATATAACAATAGAAAATAATAATAAAAAAAGCTATTACAATAAAAATATTGTTAATATCATTATAATTAATAATAATTATTTCTATATAATAATAATAATTATTTAAAATTAAATGTTATTTAAAATTATAAACTCTAGGGATAATAATATCAATCCCTTGGGTATATTAATCTAAAGATTCATATTCCCAGAGTATAATATTATTCATAAGTTTATAATATTAATCTTTTAGGTTTGATATAAATCATGGTCATTTAAGGATTTATATACCTTGGATTTATGATATTAGTCTCTTGGGTTTATAATACCTTGTGGTTCTAGTATCAACCCTTGGGTTTATAATATCAATCCTTTTGATTTAATACTATAACCCCAAGGTATATAAACCCTAAGACAAATATTATAAAACCTACAATAAACATGGTTGACCATGGTTGACATGGATGCTTTTCATATTGAGACAATCAATGTCACAATGCGACATTGGACTATCCTTAAGCATGATTGATTTTCATATTGAAAAAAAATTTGTCACAATGCGACGTTGAACCATGATTGACTATGGTTAGTTTTCATATTGAGACAATGTTTGTCACAATGTAACGTCAGACCATGGTTGACAATGATTGATATTATAACCCATGGCATTAATACTAAAAACCCAAAGAAATAATGTTAAACCCAAGGGAATAATATTAAACCCTAGGAATACATTAATAAAACCAAGGAAATAATAAACCTAAGAGACTAATACTGAAACCCAACTGATTATGAAATCATGGGAATAATATTAAACCCAAGGGATTAATATTATAAACCCAAGGTATATAAACCCTATGATAAATATTTTAAACCCTAAAATAAACAATGTTGACCATAGTTGATTTCATAGAGACAATCCTTGTCACAATGCAACATTGGACCATGGTTGTCCATGATTGATTTTCATATCGAGACAATATTTGTCCCAATGCGACATTGGACCATGGTTGACAAAGGTTGATTTTCATATTAGGACAATCTTTGTCATAATGTGACGTTGCACCATGGTTGAGCATGATTGACCCTAAAATAAACATTGTTGACCATGGTTGTTTTTCATATTGAGACACTTAATGTCACAATGCAATGCTGGACCATGTTTGACCATGTTTGAACATCATTGATTTTCATATCGAGACAATATTTGTCACAATGTGATATTGAACAATGGTTGATTTTCATATTAAGACATCGTTTGTCAGAATGTGACCATGATTGAGCAAAGTTGATTTTCATATTGATCATGATTGACCATGATTGACCGTGGTTGACCATGATTGATTTTCACATTGAGACAATCTATGTCACAATGCAACGTCGGGCCATGCTAAACCATGGTTGAACCCTTAGATTAATAAATCCAAGTGTTTGATATTATAAACCTGAGAGAATAATAAACCCAAAGGATTAATACTAAAACACCAAAGGATTATGAACCCAACGGAATAATATAAAACTCAAGGGATTATATTATAAACCCAAGGTATATAAATCCAAGATAATTATAAACCCTAAAAAAAGCATGGTCGACCATGGTTGACCATGTATGATTTTCATATTGAGACAATCAATGTCACAATGTGACATTGGACCTTGCTTAAGCATGATTGAATTTCATATCGAGACAATCTTTGTCACAATTCGACATTGAACCATGGTTGGTTTTCATATTGAGCCAATGTTTGTCACAATGCAATGGCAGGCCATAGTTGACCATAATTAATTTTACAAAACATTAATATGACATGTCTCCCTTTTTAAAAAAAATGTGTTTATAAATTAATATGATATGTCTCTTATCTATACCCAAATGTATATTAAATTATTAAAAATTCTATATTCAAGATTTTGGATCCCTTTCAAAGTGTTAACCTCATTCTCTTAAAAATCAATAATAAATCCAATTATTAAATTAAATAAATAAAATCATGAGAATTCCTCAAACTAAAGAATCTAGTTTGGATGAGAAATTCTCTCCAACTAGCTCTCCTAAATTAGTGGATAAGTTGAGAAATTGTCTCAACCAAGTGAGTCTAAAATAGATGCACTATCTTAAGACCACTTATGTATTTAAATGTATTATTAAATTTTTTAAATAATATGAATTACATAAACATGAGAGACCACATGATGGCTCCATGACCGTTCCACAGTTAATTTATTGTGCATACCTTTATATGGCTTTGTGATTCTTCCCATGTGGTATCAAAGCGAAGCGAACGTGATTGTTGTGTCATTGTGCTGGTGTTGGATTTGCTGGATGCGATACCCAAATCGCTGGATTGCTTCAGCTATGTGAATTCCCTATTATGGTTGTCGTGGAGCTGTGGGTATAAGGCGTTGGGACTGACACAGTGTTATTGGAAGAAGGATGAATTTGGTATGCAGAGGGCTGTTGTGAATTGTTGAGAACTACGGACCGGTTTTTTTTCGTGAAATGTAAGGATAACTCGAAACATTTAATTACTACGCACCAGATTTCTTTTTATATGACAGGATCCTAACAAAACGAGAATGCTTTAAGGCGGTTGTGGCAAGATATTTTTTTGCTAAAAAGGATTTGTCGTGGTTGTACAAGTTCCTGTTGGAAAGCCGCCTCAAATTTGGAATTTTTTTATGACAGCCCCATTAAATTTGGACTTCGGGTTATTGAAGAGGTCTTCTGCCTCCTTTTTTACTTAAAAGTGAAGTTGTATATTCATTTATTTTTGGGATGTTTTGTATTCGGTTTCATCTCCGTTTTTGTACTGACATGAGGAGCGGATTGGAAATTTGAATGCCTCCCCCATAAAGCAGTAACCTCTCTGTCATCAACTGAGACACATTCCGCTCATTGCGAAATAAAAGCACAGGTCGCTCCCACATGTCTTTTACTGTAATACAGTTATACAATTTTCCAGCCTTCTCTAGTGCTAGCCAACCTCATGCAACCCATCTAGAAACACTAAATCCAAGTGTTTCATGGTTGGTTTCGACTCCATTTTCAAGTGCCATCCGGTACTCAAAGATCTCAAACTGAAGTTGGCCAATTGCTACCAAGATAGGATCTGTTTTGGCCGAAACCACTGAGTAGAGCACCTAAACAGCACCTTCACCAACCAATTCATGAAGACCCTTCTGTAACTGTTTATATTTTGAGGGGTTTGTATTACGTAAAAGTGCCCGGAAGGATCATATATATGTCTATAGAAATACTTCAAAATGGCTGTCGTGAAGTGAAGAAAGCCGGGAAGAGATCCAGCGTGAAGAAAAAACATGAAAGAGAGCTAGCGTGGAAGAGAGCGACTTTTCCCAACAAAATGCGTTAAAAATTCAGTTGCGGCCCTATTCAACTTCTTCTCCAATGAAGAGGTATAATTTATGAAAAATTTAATATGTGTTTTGGCTTTTTAAAGCGTTTAGACTTTTAGAAAGAGATTCGTTAAAAAAAAAAGGTTGATTTTATAAAAGTTAATTCACTTTTTAAAATGAACTTCATTAATTTTATGAAAGACTACGTGGGCTACTTATTATGTATGTTTTCTTTAAAGTGGCATTTGAAAATAGAGGGGTGTTTTGTAATGGAGTGATAAGGTGATTTTTTAATTTGTAATTTTTTTTGGAAGTGGCAAGTGGTGGATAATTTTAGGAAATATAAGGAGTGGGATAAAAAAAAGATTAGTTTATAAGGTGTATTGATTTTTTGTTTTGGATAAATAAGGTAATTTTGAATAGAGCTAAAAAAAACATTAGAGTTAATTTTGACGCTAGAGCTTGGCATTATCATTGCTTTAGAGTCAGTTTTTGAAGACAATTTGATGCCAAGGAGTTTTCAGTTTGTGCCTAAGGCACCTCAGTGAAGACATTGTCACGATGATGTATCTTGAAGGTTAATAGAAACATATCTTTTGTGGTGATCGTGTCCTAGATCTGCTCGGAATTGAATAAGGGGATCATAGGTACACTCTCTGTCGTGAATGTGCTTGCATGATTTGAGTCGAATTTGTAAAACACTCTCTTTATTATGCTTAAACAAAACAACTATATGCACATAAGAAAGTTTACATATACAAGTCATCGATCAAGCTCCTGAAATCAAAACTCCCATAATAAATTAAGTTCATAAGCATAAAGTGTCACATCATTGACTTGATAAAAGTAATATTCTACAACAACATTTCACATCAGCTAATTCACGCCATCATGTTAAAGACACTACAAATCAATTACTTCAAACTTAACGACATTAATAACACTTTTGTATCACTTGCAGATAAACATTTTTTAACTGAATTGTATGGGTTCATTCTCGGTTGTAACAGACACCCTAATTTGAATTGTTAAGGTGAATACATTAAGTCAAGTAAGTCTTCAACTGAGTCATCAATATTGAACTTGTCATTTGTCTCTTGGGTGCATTTTCGATAGTCTTCGACACCCTTCCTTTTTTAAATCATCACATTCAGTGCGTACATTCAAGAAATCACAAGTGTCAGTAATCAATCAAGCAAGTTCAAGTGAGCATCAAATCAAGCCAGTGTTTAAAGCGAGTGTGTCATTCAACCAATCAAAGCAAGCGATCATGTCATTCAAACAACCAAGCAAGCGACTGTGTCATTTAAACAAAAAAGCAAACAAGCGTGTCAAAATCAAGTGTGAAAGTTCAAAGCACGACATCTACAACAAATGAGCCAGTGTGAATTTGATTGAAGCATTAACAAAGTATCAGTGAAGCATTCAAGCAAAGAAACCGTCATCAAGCGAGCATGAAATCAAGCGTTCAAGCAAACAAGTTATAAAACTCTAGCAAGTGTTTACAGCATTAGCAATAAGCAATGGTACTAACGAGCCTGCATTCAAAGTGAGCAAACTAACATGGTGACACACATTCAACTGTCCCAAATTCTTACCAATTTTATTTTATCATCAATTGGCAACATGGTGAACATCAACAAAACAAATCTTGCTTACATTCAAGTGCACATTTAACACGCACATGAAACGATTGAGTTCCTTCAACTGGAATTGCAACTGCAGAGAAATGAGTTGCAAGAGAAGCGTGTTGCTTCCAAGTCTTTGACTAATTCAGAGACAACTGATCATTTGACTTCATTCATTCAACCAGCTTCAAGTGTTGAAGTTGTTCCAGTTAAACTTTCTTCCAAACCCATCATCAAGCCATGGGAAGAAATTCAAAGTAATCGAAATCAATTCAGCTTAGGATATGTCAAAGATAACGACAACTTACATATCCCTAATTATTCAAAGCCCATTCAGTTCGTCAGTGTCGAATTACTTGAACAAACCACCTCAGCAAGTTCTCAACAACTTGCAGATCGACGTCAATACACACAAACTGAAGTTGTAGACAAATAGAAATGCAGACAAACTCAAGTTGCAAACAAACCGAAATGTTCTCATTGTCAAAGAACCGGTCATCTGGAAAATCAATGTTTTGATCTCCATCCTTGTAGCCATTGTGGCAAGTCAAATCATACATCAGAGAAATGTTGCAACCAATGACAGTCAGCTAGATTGAAGATAATTATTCATGGATTGATCCCTGGGAATGGTCATCCACAACAAGAAGATTGTACAAGTTTTACAATCAGATTCACTCACACATATTGCAGCCAACAGTGAAATGAAAACAATACTCTCGTGTAGTTGAACGGGGGAGTACACTAGTGAAATACTCCTCCACCTACAGGGGGGGAGTTCAGATATATTTTGGAGACGATTGTCTCTCCTTTCAGCTGGCAAAGGGGGGAAAATGTTAATAAAATTGACAAGTGGTTGTCAGACTGAAAGTCTTGACAACATCAACGAAGTAGCCAATGGGCATTTTCATCAACTAGTGGGCGATCATCATCAGCAAATACGCAAGTGGGTGTTCATCAAATTGTTTCAGTGGACACCGGATGTTGTTTTCAAGCAAAGGACAGTTGGATCCCTTTGTGGCTTGGCACATGATGGAGTTTTCAAGCGACATTCATAGATGAATCAGTGATGCAACTGACTCATGGTCTCTTCATATTGTAGTTTCTTCAACATCCAACTTTGGCAGTTTTTCAGGCAAATGTTTTTTGAGGATCAACTTGAGAACTTGGAAGATGGTTCCTTGTTCATTTTGGACTTATCATTGGGGGCGGGGGGGGGAATGTTAGCCTCACTCTCTTAAAAATTAATAATAAATCCAATTATTAAATTAAATAAATAAAATCATGAGAATTCCTCAAACTAAGAAGTCTAGTTTGGATGAGAGATTCTCTCCAACTAGTTCTCCTAAATTAGTGTGCAAGTTGAGAAATTGTCTCAACCAAGTGAGTCTAAGATAGACACACTATCTTAAGACCACTTACTCATGTATTTAAATGTATTATTAAATTTTCTGAATAATATGAATTACATAAGCATGAGAGACCACATGATGGCTCTCTGCCTGTTCCACCAGTTTAATTGTTGTGTGTTAATTTTTTGTGCATATGGTTATATGGGTTTGTGATTCTTCTTCACAAAGATATGTATTTATAAATTTATATGATATGTATGTTCAAAGTATGGAGGACAACAAGTTGTTCATTCTATACCACCATGATGTCTTCATGCCTTATGTGAACCGAATAAACGCTTTGGCTACCACTAATATATATGCTTCTCGCACAATTCTCCTCCTTAAGAATGGTTGCACATTAAGATCAATTGCAATCGATCTGAGCCTACTCCCTTCAGATCAATGTCATGAAAATGTTTAGGAGGTGCTTACCCCAACAAAGGAAGGCACACAAGGAGCTCTATGGTAGATGGCCAAATGATACATAGTCATTAATGATTCTCGTTACCATTAGCTTATCATTCACTGGTAAAATCATGTAGAATTTGGGAATATACATGTAGAATTGGTTTAATATTTACAATATCATTATATAATATAGGGTCCCAACTAAGTCATGGTGGGATTTTTTCAAGCTCAAGACTCACACAGTCACGGACCCAATTGTCATCACTACCAACAGACAATTGAGTGTGATGAATCCCGTGTATAAGCTACTGAGCCCCCATTTTCGGGACACCATGAACATTAATGCTCTGGCTCGCCAATTTCTTATAAATGGTGGAGGCATTATTGAAACAACAATATTTCTTAGAAAGTATAGCATGGAGATGTTTGAGGTAGTGTACAATGATTGGAGGTTTGACGAACAAGGGTTGCCTACAGATCTCCTTAAGAGGTAATCATAATCTAATCTCGATACTGCCTAAAATCTAATCTCAATCTGTGACATCCATGTTAGAAAAAATTATAGGGGCAGAGGAGAGGAGTTTGGATTAGAAATCTATTGCGGAAAAGTCAAATTCAGTTGCGGCAAGGATATCACAACTACACAGAGACTTAGTGAAACAGAGAATTAAAACAGAGTAAAGCTTGGAGCAACACAATAAAAACTAGGATTAAATTATAATGCATGAAAATACATTCATATGAGACTGCGACTCATTCACCAAGTAAAATCAAAGGTTTAGAGTGATTTACACTTCACCAGGGATTGTGAAGTAACACAGTAAAGCACAGTAACTATTGTTTTCACCCGCCCACCACAAATTTCTCCAAGATTATATCCTCACTACCTCACAGACTTTCACCCTCTCTCTCGCTCACTCATACAAATGACTCTTTACATTCATATTTATCTCAACATACAAATTTGACATTAATACATGACAGAGAAAATCATTAAGACACGGGATAGGCGATTATACAAAATGAGGGTTTTTCTGAACTTGTAGAGGTTGCAGACTCCAACTAAGAGTTACGCAGTAAATGCTTCGATATACATTTTACCAACTATGTATTAAGTTCTTTAACTACCTAATGTGTTGCGGAATGGTCAGTGTTGTACTTCTATTCAAAACTTCAGCCCTTCCACCTGCAAACAAAATCAAAACCTGCAAAAGTTCACTGGGCAAGTATGATGGTTGTCAGTGTGTTTAAGGTGGTGGTTGAGATTAATATTTCGAACACTCCCCCTTAATAACAACTGTCGCCATTGACAATTCCCAAACAATCTTTGAGACAAGAAAAAATTTCACGTGCCAATGGCTTTGTAAAAATATCAACAAATTGTTAGACTTGTGACCTATAGTGGTGCAACACAATTTCATCATTGTTAATCAACTCTCTAATAAAATGATATTTAGCATCAATGTCCTTGGTCCTCTTGTGAAAGACATAATTCTTTGAAAATTCAATTGCTAAGGTGTTGTCACAGAAAATAGTTGTCGTTCCTTCTTGGTCGTGGCAAAGATACCTCAACATCCTTCTCATCCAAACTTCCTGACACATTGTTGTTGTTGCAACGACATATTCAAATTCTGTTGTTGATAGTGACACTATTGGTTGCTTCTTGGAGGCCCATGAAACGGCTCCAGAACCCAAATGAAAAACATATCCTGATGTTCTCTTTCTGTCAACGACACTTCCTGGCCAATCACTGTCAGTGTAACCAACCAGCCTGAAATCATCTGCTGCGGCGTACAAAATACCATACAGTTTTGTCCCATTGGCATACCTTACAATCCTTTTCGCTGCTTTCCAATGTGTTTCCTTGGGTGTCTCCATGAACCTCGACACCAAACTCATTGCATACATTATATCCAGCCTAGTGGCGGTCAGATACATCAAGATGCCTATCATGCTTTTGTCTAATGTCGAATTGACATTGCTATTGCAATCTTCTTTGCTCGACTTTAACCCCACGATAGTTGGAGTTGGTGCAATCTTGTTGTTCTGCATATTAAACCTCTCCAAAATGTTTGCTACATATTTTTCTTGAGAAATAAAAATGCCATTTTCTATTTGCTTCACTTCTATGCCCAAAAAATACCTTAACAACCCCAAGTCAGTCATTTCAAATTCATTCTTCATGACTTTTTTTGAAATCAACGATGAGGAAATCATCACTCCCTGTAAAAATCAAATCATATACATATAAGACGACAATAAGAATCTTACCATCGCTTTCTTTGATGTAGAGAGTAGGCTCATCGTCACATTTGTCAAAACCATTGTCCAACAAGTATGCATCTATCCTATTGTACCATGCATGCGGTGCTTCTTTTAGTCCATAAATAGCTTTCCTCAACCAATACACTTTGTCTTATTTTCCTTCTACCTCATAAACAGGGGGTTGTGCAACATACACTTCCTCTTTCAGCACTCCATTTAAGAAAGTTGATTTCACGTCCATTTGACAAACTTTCCATTTATGTTGTGTGGCAATCGCCATAGCTATATGCACTGTCTCCATCCTTGCGACTCGTGCAAACATCTCAGCATAATCTCTTCCATGCTTCTACTTGTATCGTTTGACAACTAGTCTCGCTTTATGCCTTTCAATCTTCCTGTCGACATTCCTCTTGGTCTTATAGACCCACTTCACTCCAATGACTTTTTTTCCTTGCAGAAGGTTCACTAACTCCCATGTGTCATTCTTTTCTATTGCTTCTATTTATTTCTCCATTGCCACAACCCATTTTTCTTTTTTGACTGCATCTTCAAAATGGATTCGGTCATCTACATGACAAAAAAATGAAAATAAGTAATTCAAACTAGTGATACTATCAACTTCATCTTGTTCATAAATCTCATTTAAATTTCCGAATTTTGGTCTTCTTGTACTTGCTGAATATGGGCTTGATATGTCACTTCGTGTTTCTCTTTGTGGTGTGCTTGGAGAAGCACTTGCTTGACTGCGCGAAACTATCCTATTATTTGTTAATGGTGTTTCTTGCTACTTGATTTGTTACGCTTGAATAGGAGTAGAGAGAGTCATTGTTGATGAATTACTTGCTACTATTAATTACTCTTTGTCCTCATGTGGTATACATGCTTTGACATTGACTGTCTTCTCTAAACTTCCATCCCATGCTTCTTCTTCTATGAACTGCACATCTCTGTTGATTATGACCTTCTTGGTTGATGGATTGTAGAGCTTGTGTGACTTGGATTCATCACTATAGCCAAAAAATATGCATTTCTCCCCCTTGTTGTCCAAATTCTTCCTCAACTCATCTGTGATATGTGCATATGACACACAACCAAAGAATCTCATGTGAGTATCGCTATGCTTTCTTCCCCTCCATGCCTCTTCAAGAACTATGTTTTCGACACTTTTGGTTGGACATCTATTCAAAATATATGTTGCACAAGTGACAACTTCAGCCCAATAAACATTTGGAAAATTCTTTTCCTTTAACATACTCCTTGCCATTTCCATAATGGTCCTATTCTTCCTTTCCACTGCACCATTTTTCTGAGGTGTATACCTTGTTGTAAATTGCTTGTGAATTCCATGCTCCTTTCAAAATCGAAGGAATCACTTGAGATATATTCACCACCTATGTCTGCCCTCAAGAATTTGAGGTAGTTTCCACTTTGCTTCTCAACAAGAGCTTTGTATTGACGAAAGCAATCAAACAATTCAATTTTCTATTTTAGGAGATAGACCCATGTCTTCCTTGTGTAGTCATCTATGAAGGTCAATAAATAGTGGCTGCCACCAATTGATTGTGTCTGCATTGGTCCACATAAATCTGAGTGGACATTCTCCAAATGTGTCTTTGTCCTTATTGACTTTCCTGCTGGAAATGTCTCTCTATGTTGTTTTCCCAAGATACATCCTTCACATAGGTTGTCCGATTTTTCTATAAGTGGAAATCCATTCACCATGCCTTTCCTATGCAACAAATTCAAACCTCCAAAGTTGAGATGACCAAATCTCAAATGCCATAACCAATTTTCATCTTTAACTTCTACTTGAAAGTTTACTTGTGCGACAACTGCATCTTTTCTTTCATCCCCTTGTGAGTTCATTGATAGTTGTGCTTGTGCACCTTCTTCCTTCAAATCTGATCTTATCTTTAGGGGAAACATTCTATTGTCTGTCATCTGAACCTTTGCAACCAGTCATTTGCTTGGAGGCCTATCCAAAATTGTGCACTCATCATTTTTTTAAAAAGACATTGTAGCGATTTTGCATGAGTTGTCCAATGCTTATGAGGTTATGCTTCAAACCGTGGACAAAGTAAACATCTGAAATGTACTTCTTCTCCCCCTTATTTGTTAGGATATTGACTCTTCCTTTTCTGATGACAGAGACTTTGCTATCAGTCCCTAATGTCACTTTATATTTCACACTTTCATTTAGATTGGAAAACATTTCTATGTTCCCTGACATGTGGTTGCTACACCTTGAATCTAGATACCATACCTCACTTGTCTTTCTTGTGCTACATTACAAGCTGGAAACATGCTATCATGGTTATGATTTTCTTTTGTGAAATTTACACTTTGTTTTTTACTAATGTCTTATTGCTTCTTTTTACATTCATTTCCATAATGACCATACTTCTTACAATAGTGATATTAGACTTGAGATTTATCATAACTCTCACTTTGTGCTTGATTTTGGCTTGGGCCTTGACTTGGATTTTTATTTCTTCCTCTTGCACTTGAGCTTGAAGGGATGCTTCTTCCACCTTTTTGTGGGCTTCTTCCTCTTCCTTTAGCATATGATCGTCCTCTACCTTGACCTTGACCAATTGAAACTTGTGTCTTGAAAGCATGCTCCAATGACAAAATTGTTGCTCTATTCAGTTTATGTTCATGAGAAATCAGTGATGGATGAAGCTCATCCACTAAGAAATATGAGAGATCATTTGGCTCTTCTATGGCCACAACAATGGCATCAAAACTTGCTGGCAAACTTCTCAAAACTTTATCAGCTATTCTCCTTTCCTCAAGTGTCTCACCATGAGACCTGATTTGAGTAACCAACCCAATGACATGTGTAAAAAATGAGTCTACATTCTCAGACTCTTTCATACAAAGTGTTTCAAAATCTCTTCTCAACATTTGCAGTTTTGTTGTCTTCACTTTTGTCATTCCTTGGTAGGTTGTCTAGAGGGTGTCCCGTGTTTGCTTGAACTTCGTTGTTGCTGCAACCCTTGGGAAAATACTTTCTGGAACTGCTTCAAAAATGTAGAAGAGGGCTTTTGCATCCTTCTTCCTATTGTCCCTCAACAAATCCATTTCTTCTTGAGACAAGGCATTGTAGGCTATTGCATCTGCTGGTTCTTGAAAACCATTCTCCACCAAATCCCAAATGTCTTGAGAAGAAAACATGCCCTTCATTGTAATAGCCCAATAATCATAATTTATTCCCATTAAATTGAGGTAGTTGAGGATTGGTCAAGCTTGTGCTTGATGTTGCCATTTCTGAGTGTAAAAAAAACTTTCTACCTGCTGGTAAATACACTTCAAAATTTTGCCCTCAAAACAATTGTCAATTGCTAGTAAAAACACTTGTTTTTACACTAACAAAGTTTAACCTTCTTTGGTACCATGTTAGAAAAATTTGCAGGGGGAGAGGAGAGGAGTCTTGCTCAGAAATCAGTTGCGACAAAGTCAACTTCAGTTGCGGCAAGGATATCGCAACTACACAGAGACTTAATAAAGCACAAAATTCACTCACTGCAAAATAGAGCAAAATAGAGTAAAGCTTGAAGAAACACAATAAAACTTAGGATTAAATTCTAATGCATGAAAATAAATTCATAATCATTCATCAAGTAAAAACAAAGGTTTACGATGATTTACACTTCACCATGGGTTGCAGAGTAACACACAGTGACTGTTGTTTTCACACACCCACCACAAATTGCCCCACAATTTTCTCCTCACTACCTCAGAGACTTTCACCCTCTCTCTCGCTCACTCATACAAATGACTCTTTACATTCATATTGAACTCAACATACAAATTTAACATTAATACATGACACAAAAAATCATTAAGACAAGAGATGGGTGATTATACATAATGAGGCTTTTTTCTGAACTTGGAGGGGTTGCGGACTACAACTAAGTGTTGTGTAGTAAATGTTTGAATATACATTTTACCCACTATGTATTAGAGTTGCGGAGTAAATGGTTGAATATACATTTTACAAACTATGTATTAAGTGATTTAACTATGTGATGTGTTGCGGAATGGTCGATGCTGTACTTCTTTTCAGAACTTCAGTCCTTCTGCCTGCAAACAAAATCGCAACCTGCAAATGTTGACTGGGCAAGTACGGTGGTTGTCAATGTGTTTAAGCTGGTGGTTGAGATTAATGTTTCCAACAATCCATTTGAATTTTGATATATATATGGTAGTGATGGACTCATCAACACCCTATGGGATGAAGTTGATGATCGAAGGCTACCCTTATGCTGTGGATTGGAGATAGGAGTTGTCTATAGTGTGACTTTTTGGAGTTTCGGTGCCGGAATATGGTGGAATATATTGAGGTGAAATCTTGATTTGTGTTATTTAAACTAGTTTTTTTACTGTATATATAGATTCAACACCATGAAAAACCCCTAGGGAACTTCTATTGTGCAGGATTTACCCATCAAGCTTGTGATTTCAATGAATTCTTACTGGATTTTAGAGAAATTAGACCGGAAAAATCCACCGAAAAAATATTCCAAAAAGTGGCACTAAAGACAACTCCTTGGAGATATGGTTTGCAATAGTTTCATGGGTTAAAGAGTACTTGTCCTTATACTACTAGAGTGATGATGCAGTGAAATATGATACAGAGCTTCAAGCATGGTGGGCCGAAATAAAAAAATGTTGGTCATGTAGATAAGAAGGACGAGACATGGTGGTACAACATGGAGAGTGTGGAAGAAGTTGAAAAAGAAATAACAACAATCATATGGGTGGCCTCGGCTCTTCATGCTGTAGTTAATTATGGGCAATACCCTTACGTCGGATACATGCCTGATCGGCCCACCATGAGCAGAAGATTGAACCCTGATAAAGGGTCCCAGGAGTTCTCAAAGCTGGAGGAGAATCATGACTTGGCTATCCTTAAAACTCTAAGTAACCAGTTTCAAACCACCCTTGGTATAGCCTTGATAGAAATCCTATTGAGGCATTCAACAGATGAGGTATATTTGGGGAAAAGAGCCACGAATGAATGGAGTGATGATGAATGTGTGATAGAGGCTTTTGAACGTTTCAGAACAGAGTTGAAGGAGATAGAGAAGAATATAAGAGAAAGAAACTAGAATGCAGAAATATTGAAGAACTGGTCTGGTCCGGCCAAGGTTCCCTATACTTTCCTTTATCCAAACACCTCAAATCAGACTCACCAAGGAGGACTCATTGGCAAGGGAATTCCCAAAACCACTACTACTTAATTTACACCATGTGCCATTAGAATGTTATATATTAAAAAATGTCTCATTACAATGTGGTTGGTTAAACAATAATAGTTTTATTCACAAGGCACTAATTCATAATGTTAAACGTAAGTTAAATAACAATAGGTGCGTTGAAATATATCAATTAATAAATAAGGGTAGTAGTAATTCATGACTATAGATATGGATGAATAAGAGATGTTAGTGATCCATGACTGTTTATATGTACGTTAGCAATCCATGATTATTAATATCTATATTGGATATATAGGAATTCAAAACTTTGGACCTTGGGGGAGGTTTTCCAATTGAATCATATATATTTATCTTCAATTTATTTCATAATTCAATCCGCCAACTTGGTCACAATTTTGACATGTTGAAGTCCAATCCGTTTTTCCCCCAGAGGGTTGAGATCCTAATCTTGAAGTCTTATACCACTGACAATGAAAGAATGGCACTTCACGCTATACACCATTACACTTTTATTGAAATTGCAACCTTGCGCCTACTTCTTGATGCGTAAATTCTCACATCTTGCACTAACTTTTTCATGCATCATACGTTGACCTTGTCCCTTATTGTTGTTGGCAAGAAAGTGGAGGTTTATCTCCAATCTTCTGCATTGATTAAGTTTTGTGTTGGCGAACACTGGTTGGCTTATATTGGCTTTTTTTGTTTTTTCTATAAATTAGATGTTTTTATAAGTAAGTGTTTTTAATTTTAAAAAAAATGGATAATCAAATCAGATTATAAATGGTTTAAAGAATTTTTCCAAAAATAATTTTGGCTAACATGATTCAATAATTATAAATCTTTATGATTAAACATACATAATCAGGAAATTTGCAGTCCATCTATTTGACTAATAAAAAGTTAAGGCATTGAAAGCATGTCAATAATGAATAATATTGTATCCATTTGATTTACAAGGTGGAATAATTAGAGATAACAACACTAAACCATGTGACAATAGTGGTAGGTTATAATTCTAATTAATTAATCCATACATATAAAAGGCAACTTGAAATTTTTTAAAGGAAGAACAAGATGACTAAAATTTGAGTGTAGCACAAACTCTACTTGTGTCATAATGATGCCATGTTATAATTATTTAGAGACAACTTCTTATGAGATGAATAGAATTTGACTGTAGCACAAACTGCACTTATTTCATAATGATGACATGTTACAATTATTTAGAGACAACTTGGTATAATTTAAATTGCATTTCGACATCACCATTACACATTGGGACAATTTCATGGGTAGTTGGTACAACTAAATTAGAAGCTATAAATTGTTGTTTCAAATGATATCAAAGCCAACTGGAAAAATGTTTAAAGAAGAATGAGATGAATAAAATTTCAATGTAGCACAAACTCTGCTTGTGTCATAATGGTTCTGATCCGGATCTTGGGAGGAGGCAATAAAATACAGAGATAACCATATACACAAAGATGCAGCAGAAATAATGCTTCATTTCATTAATGGAAAATACCGAAATATGCTTACAACTAGAAATGGAAATAAACCAACTAGGGCGATGGTAGCTTATCTCTGAGAAGAGATGTGGCGGCTACATGCCTCTGAATTGTTCCCCCTCAAAGGCCTATTTATTGTTGAGAAACAATGGAAAACCATTCACATCCCAAAACCTTACCCCAGAAGATGAAACGCCAAATTGTGGGCCCCGTTTTGGGTAAATTGGTACATCAATTTCTCAGGGTCGTAACTTTGGCATAAGATCTCCGTTTGACGCATATTGTAGCTCGTTAGAAAGATCTATCTGAGAACTACCACTTTAGGAAGGGAAACAATAGTTCATGGACCCATGTTGCCCCCAGATTTCCCAAAAAACGTCGTTTAGGGCCTCAAAACGGCTCCGGAAGTTCAGGACCCGAAAAAACTGCTAAAAATAGTAAATTGTGGTACAATTACGGAAACTGAAAATCTGAAAGAGACAGTTGTGGGGGTCCAAATGGGATAGGTGGGTGGCCACCAACATCCACCTGGATCATTCCTCCCCCCTTAGGAAGAAATGGTGCCCATTGCGTTGAGTTCCTCCATCTGTTGAACTTGTCCTGCAATCTCTGATGTGTCCAGTAATGGTGGGAAGCATGGTCGACGACGGTCCACATTGAACACTTGGTGCAGGCGAATGAATGGAGGAATGATGTGCTCCAAATCATTATTCCCCATAGCCTTGGTACTGTTGTAAGGACCTTGTCGGAGTGGTCTGAGCTTCTGATGGGTTCTGGTAAGGCGTTCTTTCTGTAGATGCAACCAAACTTTGTCGCCCACCTGAAACTTGCATGGTACCCCTGTGGGTGAGGAGAAGTTGTTCCTGTGTTCTGTCATGACCATATCATTTTGCTGCTGCTACTGCATGGAGGAACCCTTTGCAAGGGTCATGGATGTAGCAACGTTCTTCTCCTTACTTTGGGAGCGAACCAGACAGAAAATGAATTTCCTAGTCTGGGAGATGAGCTTGCTGCCTTTATTAGCAGTGATCAAAGATGTGGCGGTAGGTGGGGCTACCTCCGGTATCCTGTATAATGAATTATTCAAAGAAATAATGACAGCGCGAGGCCTTGACTCATACACAGCATGTCGCCTCCACAAGTATGGTTGGCCTAATAATACATCACATACATCCAGAGGTGTAACATCACACAATACCTCGTCTGTGAATGGTTTGATGTTGTAGGGAAGGCGCGGCACTGCTGGCGAACTTTGAGTTCTCGTCCTTCATGAAGCCAACCAATATTGTATGGTTGTGGGTGTGGTGTAGTCGGTAGGCCCAACCGCTTCACGACCTCTGCTGAAATCAGGTTCTTTTGGCTGCCACTGTCGACAATGAATTGTAGCGGCGAACCCTTCACCCACATCTGTGAGGGGAAAAGACGTTCCCCCTCTCTGGCTCTTCGGGTTCATTCTTCTGGATCTTGGCAGTGGCAACAGTGGCGCTGGGATCCGCATCAATGATCTGCTTCCCTTTTCCATTCCCCTTGTCTGGTTCTGGCTCAGGGTCGGAACACGTATCTGATTCGGAAGCCTTCAACTCAGCCACCAATGACTGCTTGGTCCGACACTCACTTGTGTTATGAGTGGGACTCTTGTGGAACTCACACCACTTTCCAGTGTCCTTCTTCGGCTTTGTGGTGTTGTTCTTTTCTTGTGGCTTTGACGGGTTGTCCTGGGTCACCCCGCCTTGGCTTTGTCCTTTGGTCTTCTGATTTGTAGATCCAAAGTCTCGCTTCTTCTGTCTTAACTTTTGCTCGATTTTGACAGCGTATCGGTATGCTGTGCCGAGTGAGGAGATGTCCAAGAATTCCATTTCTTCCTGGATGTATCTATGTAGGCAACCGCGGTAT
>APFE031469797.1:37516-76704 GCA_000404065.3 Pinus taeda
AAATTATATATAATTAATATGTTGATGTTTAACTATCAATAACACATTTCATCCCTTCTATGTTTTTAGATTATATTGGATAGATAATGTATTATAATAAGTAAGGATATTCTTACTCATAATGAGTTGAGTACAAAAGGTGCCTTGCTTTTCTCCTACATTAAGAAATAGCTACTTGATCTAAGATGTGATTGATCTCTATAAAATCTTAAACTTTCTAAAGTTTTATATTATAATAGTTTATAAACCTTTTTAAATCTTGGATGCATTATATATTTCCAAAACCTTACATTTTAGTGATCGTTTTTTCTAAGTTTCTAGATGTCAACAACATAGACAACAAAGAAATTGACTCGAATCCAATCCATGGAAGAATTTTTCATTTAGGTATTTTAAACAATTTTTTTTGTAAGCTTAATAGGACCTCTCATTCATTCATGAAAAGCAAATTACAACCTTAATAGACATTTTGTGGCCTCAACATGCCCATCAGGAAACAAGGTCTTTTTTCCATCGGAATGTGTTATACGCCATCCAATATCTAAAGTTCTTAAGTCTGTCAAACTTAGCCTTATAGGCATGAATGTCTAAAACCTAATTCACTCTTAACCTACTAACAACAGTACTACTTAACTGTTGATACACTGAGCGGGGGGGGGGGGGTGAATCAGTATTAATAATTTAATTTTCAAAAATGAAATGTATACGCTACTTCAACTTAGTGAACTAGTGTCTATATGCAACTGTACTTAATGCAACCAGTGTATATGCAGAGATCTTTTGATTTACCCAAATTATCATGCATTGAACTTTAACCAGTAAATCAGGAATTCATTAGACAGTGTAGTAAAAGCAGAATAAAGCATCACACATAAGAAACACATATGAACACCAAGATATAAGGTGGAAACCCAAAGTGGGTGAAAAAAACGTGCTGCAATCGTCTCTGTCTTCTTTTAATAACAAGAAAATTATGTTTACAATTTTTGTACTAGTGCAATTTTATACCAGTATGCAGGCTTCTACCTGCAGAAGGATACAACCTTCTCTCATTCTCTGGCTTCTACTAGAAGGGAGCTACAAACTCTAGCTCTTGTACTAGCTGATATGTTTACTAGCACATAGGTGCCGACCTATAGAAGGCTACAACCTTCTCTTTTCTTCCAGGGACCATGTTTCATAAATTTTCAGACTAGATCCATCAACAACATCATTCAATCATCAAATATATCTGCATAAACCAATCTCCTTTTGAACCAACCACAACTGAATCAATCAATCACTTTGAAAACCCATCAATTTGATCATTCAGAATACAGTAACCAAAACCTAGACCAGAACCCAAAAATCTGCAACAGAAAACAACATCAACTGAAACATGATTATAAGGTATATGGTATTTTCATGTGCCAAACTTGCATGTATATGCACTTTCCTCAAATCCAACCGGCGTATACATATGCAAATATTAATTCATAATTCTGAAGCTATACCAGACTTCAGTTATACCTAGATCATACCATTTACAAAATAATATATGCGTCAGTCTTCAGATCTAGAATATTCATGAGCAAAAACACATAATGATAGTTCATTTTATGCCTTATGTTCCCAATCCATCATTAGATCTTATCCTCCATCAACTGCTAAGTTTCCTCCTTGGTTCAGATCCAACAATGCACCATAACCCAATAACCTACACACTAGACCTCACACTTCATCAGATATTCAATACTTGTGTATCTTGGCCTAATGGTATTCTCCTCCTTTTATAGTTTTAGGCCTTTCTCAATACCATGGACCAAAAACGATTAGGACCGATACCTTGGATCAAATACCTAAGGTCAATACCTCAGACCAAATATCATGGATCAAAATACCATGGGCCAAATACTTCAGACCAAAACTTAGTTTTCCAAGGTATACACGCTTTCCCTTCTGTGAAAGTGCGTGTGTACGTTATACACTCCTTTTGGTCTGTTAACTAACGTGTATACGCACCTTTGTCAAGGTGAACTTGCGTATACCTTTATTTATTCATTCTTTTAGTCTGATCATTAATTCTTTGCTATTGACCTATTGCACTATGATATGCCATCTAAGTGAGTTGCCATCAAGGACAACACCTGTATCATAATGCAAACAATCTCCCCCTTTGGACTTGATGGCAACAACAACACTAAGTCACTCTCCCCCTTTGACATCAAGGGCAAAGGGTGGACCAAGATATTCTCTCCCTTTAACATACATTATGCTGTTCATGATCCCCTTGAGTACATGCTAAAATCTTTGATTGAGCTCCTCCTTTGTACATGCTGAGATGTACTAAACCATCTTTGCTCCCCCTGAGCACATCCAGAGTCTACAAAAGTATTTTTCAAAAGAATAACATGACTCTACAACTCAAATAAGTGAGTATGACCTTCCTATCACCAATGACTCATACATACATCAATCTCCCAACCAAGTGGGGATACACCAAATGTTTATACATGAAAAAAATAGAAATTATTTCATCATCCTTCCCATGCAAAGTGGGGTTACAAATTAGGTCTTTGCATGACCTTTACATCAAATGATATACATGACTTTTATAACAAAGACCAGCAATCTAAACAATACCATGATAGTCATCAACAACTATCATACATGTATATGATCTGCACCATAAGCATCTGTCAACAGTGTCCATACCTGTAACCTGCAATACCATTCTCTTGGCCAACCAACAATAATATGCCACTTAAGTGATCATCCATGAATCTGATCTTAATACCAACAATGTGACCCCAAGTATCATTTGAGATAGCAAGATGTATCATTTAGCCACATAAGAATCATCATCAAAGACTTCTAACCATAATGCCAACAATGCATTATTCGAAGCATATGCTCCCCCTGAACCTGTTCCATCTGTTCACTATCAGATCTGATCATGTATACCAGCAAGAAGTATCAAGGCATCATCATCAATAGATATACATCAAGTTAACTTGTGAGGATCAAAAGCAATTCTAAATAACACATTATGAGTACCAACACATTTCCACACATCATCAACAGATTGTAACCATCATCAAACAGAGCAAATAATTGACTGAACCATATCAGACCCTTTTTCCTGAGTCCGTCCTGTTGCTTTTCCTGAAACCAACATGTACGTGACTGTGTCCACAGAAACTCGCTTATGTACGCGACTACACTTCATGAAACTCGCGTATAACCACCTTACTCTGAAAAATAGGATTTAACAGCAGGATGATGCAGAAAGTACTCCCAACTTTTGTCTGAGATATTCAAATGTCTCTCTAGGTAGTGGTTTAGTGAATATATTAGCAACCTGTTCTTTGGAGGGAACATACTCAATTTGACATTTTGTTCAAGCACTTATTCACATAAGAGATGATACTTAATGGGTATGTTATTGGTCTTGGAGTGCACGACTGGATTCTTTGAAATACTGATGCACTTGTATTATCACATAGAATGGAGATGGGTGGATTACATGTGATCTAAATATCTTGCAAGGTTTGCATCATCCAAATTAATTGTGTGCGATAAGATGTAGTAGCCACGTATTTTGCTTTAGTTGTAGATAATGCAATTGAACTTTGTTTCTTGTTGAACCAAGACACTAACCTGGAACCCATATAGAATGCACCACCACTAGTGCTTTTTCTATCATCAACACTTCCTGCCCAATCCACATCTATATATTCATGAAGTGTAAGATCTGTATCCCTAAGATACCATAAACCAAAGTTCTGTGTTCCTTGAAGATATTTGAAAATCCTTTTGACTGCCTGAAGATGTGATTCCTTTGGATTTGATTGGAATCTTCCAACTATTCCCACTGCATGCATGATGTCCGGTCGGGTACTTGTTATATAAAGCAGAATACCAATCATGGATCTGTAATTTGGTTGATGTATTGTTGTTGATTCATCATTTGAGCTAAGACTGCATCCTGTTACCATTGGGGTACATACTGGTTTAGAATATTCGATGCCATACTTTTTAAGGATTTGTTTGAGATGTTTGGTTTGTGAGAGAAAAATACCATCTTTATTTTGTTGAACTTGTAGACCAAGAAAATATGTAAGCTCTCTAAGCAAGGACATTTCAAATTCTTGTTGCATTAATGAAGCAAAATTCTGACTCATGGATTCTTCATTGCTACCAGAAATGATATCGTCAACATACACAACAATTATTAGCAATTTACTAGTGTCCATCTTTGTATATAGATTGCTATCTGCTGACCCCTTTGAAAAACCCTGTTGGTGGAGATATTTGTCAAGACGGTAATACCATGCCCTTGGAGCCTATTTTAGACCATAGAGAGCTTTTCTAACTTTGCATACAAGTTTTGCATCATTTCCAAGAAGGAATCCTTCTGGTTATTCAATATAGACTTCTTCTTCTAAGTCTCCATTAAGAAAGGCACATTTTACATCCATTTGGTATACATTGAATTTCTGAAAACTAGAAAGAGCAAGAAACATTCTTATGGCTTCAAGTCTAGCAACAGGTGCAAAAGTTTCTTCAAAATCTATACCTTCTTGTTGAGCGTATCCTTTACAAATAAGTCTGACCTTATTTCTACTAACTTCTCCATTTTTGTTCAGCTTGTTTCTGAATATCCATTTAGTTCCTATGATATTCTTATCATGAGGTCTAGGAACTAATTCCAGGTATTATTCTTTTCAATTTGCTCAAGTTCTTCATTCATGGTCTTGACCCAACATTCATCTTTGCATGCTTCATTTAAATTTTGAGGTTTAGTGGAAGATAGTAATGCTAGATAGCTTGAAGCTTTAGCAATGGTTCTTCTAGTCTGCACACCTACCCCTTTTTCCACTGAAATTTGAGTTTCTAGATGATTTTTCTAAACATACCTGGATGGAGTCTTTTCTTCTATTGTTATCTCTTCTTTTGGTGCTTCATTGGTTTCTTCTTCAGAATAAGTGTGATTTGATGTGGGAAAATGATCCTCATCTTCTTCATTGTCATAATCTTCAGTTTTTATCTGTTTTGGATTTTTGCATGCTTCATCAACCACAACATCAATACTTTCAATAATTTTCCCAAGTCTTTTATTATAACTGTTACACAAAAATATCGTCACCTTGATTATTTGCAGTCGGTGTAGGCCCATCATTACCTATACCAGCTTCTTAAGCAAGTCTTAAACCTCATCTCTTCAAAACAAGCTTGAGAAAAGAGAGAAAGACATCAAAAAAGCAATGTAACTCTGGTTCCGCACTTTCTCTTACTTTTGCCTGCGGGCCCACACCTTTTGTTCAAAGTATCTGCATACTTATACGCTCTGTATGTAAAGGGGAAGGTGCGTACCCCTGTAAAAAGTCAAAAGGCACAATCTTTATCTTAAAAAACTCATCTTGGGTTATTTCTAGAGTTTTCTAGAAGCATTTGTTACGTGGATTGTTCGCTCCAAGTGGTTCATGCATCCCATCATAGGAGGAACTAATCCCTTGTTGAGAGGAGCTATCCCTTTGAAGGAGGACTCTATCCCTTTGAAGGAGGAGCTGGTAACTGATCTCCATTGCACTATAAATTGAGGCATTGGGTCAGTGGCCAGAGAGGTTAGAAGTTCAACTTTTGAGGGTAAATGCTAGTGAAATCAAGACTTCCTATTTGAGCTTAAGAGGAGAGATCACATACCTTTTTGGCCCCATTAGGGAGTGAGTGAAGCTTGTCAAAGTAGAGGAGACTTCTTGTTGGACCCTGGAAGGAGCTTGTACAACGTCAAGGAAAAGGTTGTAATGTTCTTTTCTTTTGAATTAATACAATCAAGCTCATTTTTCTCAACAAGTATCTTATGCTATTTGTTTCATTGACTCCTTGACTTTCATGTTAAATATGTTTTATAATATTGGATATTCAGGTGCTATTTAATTGTTTGCCTTGTTTGTGCTTGCAGGTTTGCGACGAAGGAACTTACTTGGATCAAAGGAGCGAAGGCATCTCCAAACTTGCGTTGGACATGAGGTAGGCCCTTAAACACATTTTTTTGCCATTATTTATAAAGCGCATTTAGAGAAAGATAGTGTTTGGTTGGTTTGTTTGTCATTAGGTCTTCATTAGATTCTAGGAAGGTCTGTCTTGTCCGCAAGATCGACTGATTCCGAGTGACATGGTGTTTCATGTCTCGTAGCTGCTTAGTGGCTCGTGGTTTGTAGCTCCTCATTTGTTGGTAAGGTAGTCATTCATGAAAATGGTACTTCATGGCTCCTTGATTAGGACCCATGGCTTCATTATTGGCCCATGTCAAATTATCACTCTCTATAATGTCTCAATTAAACTTTCAGTTTTTTCATTGTCTGGCTGGCTCTCTTGAACATGGTAACTATTTTTGTAACCCTCTACATGGTAAATTTGGCTCTGGTGACCTCTTTGTTATGTCAAATAAGCTTATTAAGAAAAAGAATTGTAATTTGAAGTAGCTAAATGGTTTTGTAGGGAGTTCAGTGGGAGTGGATATTTGATATGGTTGTGGTTAAGGCTATGGTTGTAGTGGAGGTGGATGGTTTTAAGGTTGGAACTAAGGATGTTGAGGACATTATGGAAAATATGGGTAATATTATGGATTTTTTGCACATGATCCTTGTCAAACTTTTTGCCAAGCTTGCCAAGATAATGGGGTATTCTAATTATTTTGGGACTGTTAATTATAAGCTTGAAGTTTTTGGGAAGGATATTGCACCATACTTGACTGACGATGCTACTAAAGTCTCCTTGGAGCCACATGTTTAGTTGTTTAATTTGCTTCACTATCTTCTTGGTAAAATTCTCTCAATCCTGGTAATGATGGACAATCTCTTGTAGCATATGTTTGTAGTACAAATGACACAATTTTTAACATTATCTTCTTGCTTATTTTTCATTTTTGACATATATATTTGTTTACTTATATTAGAATGTCTGTTTGAAATTTACCTAGCAAATTACCAAGTTCAACTTACCGACCTTGATGCTGGTTTACTTACTCATGCCCTTTCTCTTGATATGTGCTTACATATTTTACAAATTTCTTTAAATGATAATTGGGATACATTCTATTTACTCATTAGATTTAGAAGATCAATCAAATCATCTCTGATTTTTCTAAGTAAGAGGGTTTTTGATGTATCAAATCCTGAATTATACAATTTTTCCCTTTTAACATTATACATAAATATTTCTGCAAATAGACCTAGTCTAGTTTGCAAGGAAGGAAACAACAAAAAGTATCCTTACTCTATTTGTAGAAAAGTAAATGACTGAAAATAAACCTATTATATTTTGCTGGAAAGTAAAGGATAACAAATAAACTATGCTAATTGTAGTAAAGGAAATCAAATACTTTCAAGAAATGTGGAGCAATGTCATGTCTATTATATGATGCATGAGAAATCAACTTATAGTCAAAAGAGAATGTTCAAACAACAAACCCTAATTTGCAGAAAATAAAGACAATTTTGTTACAACTACTAGGTCCAGAATTCGAAGGTATCTCCAAACTTCCAAATTCCATCCTTAGGGATTGATGTACATTTTAATATGTTAAGGAAGGTTTAACATGTTTTGGGTGTAAATATGGAGATCTTTTGATGCAATCTATGGATGATTATAGGATGCCCATGTTTTGCTACAGGAAATAGTTGAGACAAATTTTATGCATTCTACTTGTAGTTTGAGAAGTGAAGGTGGGGAAATGATAAATGATGATTAGAGGGTACTTCCCAAGTCCTTACACATAATATGACAATCAATTTTTTTTAGCAAAATATTGTTTATGGAGGTTCCTGTAGATTTGCAACACAAGAACTTATGTAATGACAAAATGCATAAATATGTGAACAACAATTAAATTACAACAATATAAATAGGCTAGTGCATGAAAAAGGATAGTAAATTTCATGGAATAAGTATGGATAAATTCACTAATTCAGTATTAAGAAAAATATCATGAACAAACTGATTTATCAATCCAATAGAAGACAATATTAAGCATTGGAATTCCATAAACATATATAGATGAACTAATGCATGCAAAGTAAAAATACAAGGGGCTTGAGCACTTGGGTTGGGCCTTAACCTAAGGTGACTCAAGCATGTAAGAGAAAATTAGACTAGAAACTGAAGAGTGCTTCTCTTTAACCAAAAAATATGTCCATATAGGAAATATTATAAAAATAAAATGTCGAGCAAAAGTCTTCACTATTGGTGATTCTATCTCCAAAAATAATCTTCCAATGGGCGACTAAAGCCTCTTATTTATAGAAAATTAGTTGAAGGACAACCTCCTTGAAGAGAGGATTTCTTCCCTCTAGAAATATTGGAAAATAATATTTGGTTCCTTGTCACTTCACAACTAAAAAGAAGAGTAATGACTGCTCTAAGCCAACCCAATTTTGGTTATCCCGGAGTAGGTAGGAGATCCCTTATTTTTCTCTAAACTAGATTTCCTATGATTTGCATCAAATATTTTCTATATCTTACAAAATAAATGCATTAAGAAAATAAGATATCAAAATCGTCTCTACCCTTCGTAAGAACATATTAAAGATGAAAAATTCATTATTAAGTGCATAAGGTGTATAAATTCCTTGTAGAATCAAACTACCAATTGTAATTTACTAAAACAATATACTTGAATCTACTCTACTCATCAGGGGAAACAATTTAACGAACACGAAATCATGAAGCATACAAGGGAAATAAATCAATAAATACATTACATAATGATTTCCTAGGGAAATCCACAACTAAAATCCCCCACTATCTATATATTACATTAGTTAGAAAATATGATAAGATTACAATGCTTTGCTCAAGCCCAAGCAGCCTCTGCACTATCTCTATCTATCTCACACCACTTCCTAGATAAGCCTAGGACAATAGTTAAGCAAATTTATGCTTGCCCATGTCCCTATTTCCTTGTGTTGTTTCCTTGGAAATTAGCCCCTATTAATTATGGAAATTCCTTAATTGGAATTATGAAATCCATCATAGGCTTTCTGTTGACTGCATGCACCACCTTTACAATTCAGATGATTATACAGCTGATAGTTAATTGTCCCTGAACTCCAATCTCAATTGGGTAACTCTAAGATCTAGCATGCATGGGTTATTTATGAGTAAATCATCAGTTAACTAGTTGAACACATGAAGCGACACTCCATTGTTTGACCTCCTACTAGTTCTCCCATCAGTTCAAACTAGTTTAACTAACTTTAACTTAGTTAAACTGAATTAATTAACTACAACTCAAAATAAAATCAACCAAGGCTCCTATAAAGTTAGACCCTTGATTCAAATTAACCAAACCAACTAAGTCAAATTAACTTAGTTAACCCATACACGTTGTCTTGTGATGTGGAATTATAATTTTTCTCCTAATTTAATTCAAGGGAAAAATTAAATTAAGAATTTTTTGTTGCATTTTCAACACTCCCTCTCAACAATAAAAGGATTCAAATCAATCCTGATCCAACACCTTTCGAATGTACTACATGCAACACTTCTCACTATTTGTTGTTGCTATTAAATGTGCATAGGAAAGATTAGAAGGGCCTCAATTTATATCTAATTATTTGGAGGCCCATGCATGATACCACTTAAGAATGATAATGTTCCTATTTGAAAAAGAATGATCCCCTATAGTGGTTGTTTGTGGTGGTTTATGGACTTGTTCATGGGCATGAAGCTAAAAAATCCTCACTTAGGGCCTAAGGCCCTTGTTTTCATCCCATTTTCATTTTTAAGGACTTGATACATGTTGGTGGCACATAATATCTTATAAAAATAACTATCTAGAGATTAAATATCCCCTCAAAGTATTACGAGTGGTGCTTGGATGAATCATTCATGTGCAAGGACTCATGAGGCCTTTTTCATGGTCATCAACCCACTCAAACTTGTATATGGTGTGTAATAACTCATAACAACAATCTTATTCCTATCAAGAGGCAATGTATACCAGGAATTTATAACTTGGTAGGAGCTAAGAGTTTAGGAGGGTGGGGGAGCCTATTCCTTAAGTATCACTATTCTACATTTTTTCTCATCTCTCTTTGTCTAAAATCCAACAATTTCAAGTTGAATCTTTGTAGCAGGCACAATCAAGATTTTAAGGTGTTAAATCTATTCATGCATTCAAAAGCTCACTTTAAACAATGAAAAATTACATATGGTATGCCCACGTGCACTCACACACAATTGGTATAAATCTATATTAACCACAAATCCATTAACACAGAAAGATCAAATCCCTTAAAGCACAAAATTTTAATACCTCCCTACACCTACTAAAGCGAAAATTAAAATGATTTACATCAAACAAAATTGGAAAATAAAATTTTTAGTAACTATTCTAAAATGTTTGCAAAAATATAATCTTCATTTCAAGAAACATATAAATGAAAACGAGTTAGAAATGGAAGGTCAAAGCCACCACCACTCAATAATTTACAAACTCCATTCAAAGATGACAAAAAAAATTGTAATAATATAATTATAATAGCCATCATTACTCAATCATTTACAAACTCTATTCAAAGACGACAACAACAATTTTTTTAATATACCTTATTCAACAACAAATTGATATCTAACAACAACAACAAAAATAAATATTTTATGATGTATATTTTATATTTCTTCTTTTAAAAAAATATTGTAAAGCTAAAAACATTTCAAATAATAATTTTTGACAGATATAATTTGAATTTTCTAATCATCCATATACTCAGCAACCAAAACCAAATCCTCACAATCCAATGCCACTTGAAAACTTATCTACAATTTGATTAAGTTCTCTCACAATGTGAGAGAAAGAGACATGTTTATGGCTTGAATATACTTACACATTTGGGCAAAAAAATGATATAGATTCACCAATCCCAAGTTATTTTTTACATTTTCTAATCAATGAAATTATTTGAATCTCCAAAAATTTAGAGCCACTAAATACCCCATAATGAAAAAATATATAACAATGTGAAAAGAGTTCCTAAATCTACCTTTGTATTGGCACTAGAACTTAGAGCATAACGCATGTAGGAATAGTGTTTGAAGTTGAGTAATAGAACAACCCTGTTGAGTAATATGTTAATCATAAATGACACACTTCACTTTACATGTTAATGGTATTTAAAACTATTTCCGTAAATAAAAAACTTTCACAATCTGAAAGAAAATTTCGTGTAATTTCAAAATGTGACATCCATGCCCACTCACAAATTATCCTTGGCTTCGCAAGCGTCGGATCAGGTATCCTTCAAAAAATCCAAGCATCGGATCAGATATCCCTCATAAGTTAGGCGAAAAACCAAGCCATTTAGTTAGGACAATTATTGTTTTGATGCGGAGAACTTTCTATATTTTCTTGCTGCCTTGCTCTTTCTGTTTAAGTTCTCTCAAAATATCGGCAACTAATTGTAATGTTGCATGGTAACTCCAATTCTTATCCGCCTCCATTTCCAAGCTCGCATTGCCATGTTGAGGGAGTTCATTTCTAGTTTTAAGTCTTTGTACAGGACTAAATAATGTCTACTGGGATACAACTCCTCCTTTAATTGGTTCAGTTTTCTATTGTGAAGCAACTAAAGATGTAATATTTTCATTGTTATATGGATGATCATGCCCTATTTATGTGATTGGATGCGATGGAGAATCACCCAAAGTAGAAGCTTGAAATTTGTTTGTAAAACGAGATGCTAAGGTGGCAGTTAGCTCAGGTGTCAAAGAAATGGTAGCAGGCTATGTACCTGGTATCTGATTTGTCATTTCTGGAGAAGCAATATGCTCAGTGTGCATACCATTTAAAGTTGAGAGTGATCTTGGTAGATTGTCTGTTGCAGATTGAGTTGGATCCTCTTTCATGGGCATTTGGGTGGAGAAAGGAAACTGTTGTCTTTTATCATGAAGCTATAGAGGACTCTGTGACAGAATTGTAGTCTGCTGCATAGCCTTGCCTTGTTGTTGGAGAAACTTGAGCACAACACCAAAAATATGATTCTTGTTAGGTGCCTTGAGAACATGTTCTGTAAAATCAGAGGGATGCACCAAGAAAAACATTGTGGCATCACTAAACTGTGCAACACAAGCATGATTTTTGGAACTCAGATACTTTAGAAATTCCTGATAAGGTTTGGCGTCTTGGTCTCTTTGAGGCATAAAATAATACAATGCAAAACCACATGACTAGTAAAAGTGTTTTGTGAGCATTTCCAGATCTGTCCTCGTAGAGCAATTTAATACTTCGGGACTACATTCATGTCAAAGCACCATAAATCAACTTCAATTGCAAGTTAAAATTTCCCCACTATTCAAAAATCAACTGTCATATATATACATATGAAAACAAGAAACAATACCTAGACAATTACTCAAATGAAGAGGTGCGAGATTGTTAGAAATATTTGGTGAATTGAATTTTTGTTTTTGCAGAGGGGAGAGGCAAAGAGTTATGATTTTTGCGAAGCTACTTTCACGAAACTAGTTTTGCGCACCGCAAAGCAGATTTAGTGGAGCTACCTTTGTGCACAGTGAGGCTAATTTCCCAGATTTGGATTTCACGCACCTTGGAACTATTCCAGAGACTTAATGAATACTCACAGCAAAAATAACAAAATAGGTTTGGAGCAACACACTACAACTTAGTATTCATTTCTTAAACATGAAAATACATCTACATGAGACTATGACTCATTTATAAAATAAAATAAAATTTTATAGAGATTTAAACTTACGCTGAGTAACACATAGTAGAACAGAGTAACTGTTGTTTTCACACGCCCACCAAAAATTTCTCCACCATTTTCTCCACAGAGACTTGGGCTCTTTTCTTACTTCTTACTTTCTAACCTCTCTACATAGTCTAACCGTTACAAAATGAATTTTACATTCATATATAACTCAACATACAATTTTACATTTAATTCATGAGAGAGCGAAACTAATTTTGATGTTGTTGTTGAGTGTGAACTGCAAGAGTAAAGACGTACCCTGAAGTTGACCTTCTCTTATCCAAATCACCTGCAAAATCGGAATCAACATATCCGCAAACAAATTCACTACTCTTATTGTAAGAAATACAATAACTACTTGTGCCTCTTAAGTACCGAAGCACCCATTTCACTGCTGACCAGTGTTCTTTACCCGGATTTGCCATGTACCTGCTGACAACCCCAACTGCATGTGAAATATCTGGTCGAGTACAAACCATCGCATACATTAAACACCCTACTACATTTGCATATGGAATTCGAGACATATAATCATTTTCTTCATCTGTATTAGGACATAAACTCGAAGAAAACTTAAAATGGGAAGCTAAAGGGACTGAAATAGGCTTCACATTATCCATACCAAACCTCAAAAGTATTTTCTCAATATACTTTTGTTGTGATAGCCATAGCTTACCATTGCTCCTGTCTCTGAAAATCTCCATGCCCAATCTGTCTTGCTGCTCCTAGATCTTTCATATCAAATGCCCTTGCCATCTGAGCCTTCAACCTGTTGATTTCTTCTATGCTTTTGCTTGCTAAAAGCATATCGTCAACATACAATACCAAGATAATGAATATGCCATTATTCAACTGCTTAAAATAAACACAATGATCATATTCACTTCTAACATATTTCTGACTCAACATGAAAGAATCAAACTTCTTATACCACTGCCGAGGTGACTGCTTCAGGCCATATAATGACTTCTTGAGCCTGCAGACAAATTTCTCATTGCGATACTGAACAAACCCTTCTGGTTGTTCCATATATATTTCCTCATCTAAATCACCATGTAGAAATGCAGCCTTAACATCTAACTGCTGCAACTCCAAATCAAAAAAAGCCACTAATGCTAACATAATTCTAATTGAAACAATTTTAACCACTGACGAAAAAATCTCATGAAAGTCAATACCAGCTTTCTGAGAAAACCCTTTTGCAACCAATCGCGCTTTGTACCTGTCTTCCGTATCATTCACACCTCGTTTCAGCTTGAAGACCCATTTACACCCCACAGTTTTCCTGCCTTTCGGAAGCTCCACCAGATCCCATGTGCCGTTCTTATTCAAGGCCATCATTTCGTCCTTCATTGCTGCTTTCCACTTGTCACTTTTCGAACCTTCTATTGCTTCCTGATAGCACAGAGGTTCATTGTCATTAGCAGTAAATGCAACAGAAGTGACATAATCATCATACCTTCTCGGTGGCCGTTTGATTCTTGTCGACCTCCTTAAGGATGTTTCTGGTGCTTCCTCGATTGGATGACTACCACCTGTAGGAACTTCTTGCCGATCAGTATTTGAGACCTGTTCATGATCTAAACCTGAACCCTGTTCATGTTCTGATTCTGAAACCTGTTCATGACTAGTATCTGAACTATGGTCATCATGACTATCGTTAGAAATGCTATCAAACTGAATGTGCTGAAAATCAGATACATCATCCTGTTTCAATCGACTATCTACATCTAACTGAACAAGAGAGGATTCATTAAACTTTACATCTCTGTTGATGATGATTTTGCGGGTAGTAGGATCTCACAATCTATATCCCTTTGTTCCAACACCATATCCAACAAAAATATACCTTTTAGACTTTGGATCTAACTTAGTTCGCTGATGTTTAGGCACTAGAGCATATGCATCACAACCAAACACTCTGAGTTTAGAATAGTCACAAGGGTGTCCTTTCCATACCTCTTGCGGAATCTTGTAGTGTATAGCCGTTGATGGAGATCGGTTTATCACATAACAAGTTGTTGCCACCGCTTCCATCCACAACTCCTTCTGCAACCCGGCGTTACTTAGCATACTCCTTGCTCTCTCGAGAAGAGTCTTGTTCATGCGTTCCTCAACTCCATTTTGCTGAGGAGTATAAACTGTGGTCTTATGCCTCTCGATCCCTGCATCCTTGCAATATCTGTCAAACTCCTTGGAAGTAAATTCACCACCATTGTCAGTTCTTAAAGACTTTATTGTTCTACCAGTGTTGTTTTCTACCAATGCTCTAAACTGCTTAAAAACTGAAAAAACATCAGACTTTCTTTTCAACATGTAGACCCAAACCTTCCTCGAAAAGTCATCAATGAATGATACAAAATAAGATGAACCACCATATGAAGTTGTAGGGGCTGGTCCCCAAACATCTGAATGGATATAATCAAGTATGCCTTTACTAGTATGTTTGCCTGTTTTAAACTTTTGTTTACTTTGTTTTCCAAACAGACAATGCTTACAGAAATCTAATTTTCCAGACTTCATATTTGGAAGTAACTTGCGATCAGCCAAAATTTTCAACCCTCTCTCACTCATATGCCCCAATATTTGATGCCATAAGTGAATGGAATTATTGTCATGTTCAGACACAGTAGACACAAAATCTGACCCTGTACCTCCATCTAACTGAAATAGATTTCGTACTTTCTTAGCTTTCATAACTAGTAAAATGCCTTTGTAAATTTTCATTATTCCACCTTGAATTACAATTTTATATCCATTTGAATCAAGTGCTCCTAATGAAATCAAGTTTTTCCTTAAATCTGGTACGTGCCTCACATCAGTTAATATTCTAGTTGTCCCATCAAACATTTGTAGTTGTATGCTTCCAATCCCAACAATATTACATGTTACATCATTACCCATGTACACAACTCCATCATTAATTGATTTATATTCCTTAAACCATTATTTATGGATACACATGTGGTTTGATGCACCGGAATCTAACAACCAATGTTGACCATGATTTGACACATTAACTGATAATACTTCATCACTCATACCTGAACCAGATGTCGAACCTGTATCTTTCGTATTTGCCTCCTTCTTCTCTGTCGAAGACTCTGCTTTTGAAGTTTGCTGCTGTCGCTTCTAGCAGTCCTTCTTTAAATGCCCTGATTTGCCACAAAACCATCACTTTAGCTTACTCTTCTTCCCTTTCAACTTTGAACGTGAGTCACTCGGCTTCCTGGGGTGTCTCTCTTTCGAACGACCACTAACCATCATAGCTTATGATGTAGAGGTTTCGGAATGCGACCTCCTCCTTGTTTCTTCCGATAATAAGGATGCAACTACATCATCAAACTCAATATTTTCTGATGAACTAAGACTTATAGAAGTAACAAAATGATCCCATGACTCGGGCAACGAGCACAATAAAGTAATAGCTTTATCCTTGGATGGAATTTTTACTTCTATACTTTGTAATTGCACAAGAAGAGTATTAAAAGCATTTAAATGATCAGCAATCGATGTACCTTCCTTCATTCGCAAACCGTATAACTGTCGCTTCATGAGAATCCTATTGGTTAAGGATTTGGTCATGTACAGTTTCTCCAGTTTCGTCCATAAACCAGCAGCTATTGTCTCTAACACAATATTAAAGAGGACATCATCAGCTAGACACAGTCGAATAGCACTAATCGCTCTTTCATCCATCTCGGCGCACTCACTATCTGTGATGTTGTAAGGTTGTTTGGACTTGCCCAACAACGCCTTTGCCATGCCATGTTGGACAAGAAAATCATGCATTTTCACCTTCCAGATCTCGAAATTATTCTTGCCATTAAATTTCTCAATTTCAAACCGGGCACTTTGAGTTTTCGCCATTTGTATAAAAAAAAAACAATAATCTCCAAAAAAAACAAACCAATGTTTCAATACCAGCAATTAGCAAAACAAACTGCCTATGCCTCTCTGTCTTTTTCTTTAAAAAAAAATTGCCCTTTGCACTTATATTACTTTGATGGCTTTAATTTTTTTAATCTTTAACAATTCAACGATCTGGCTCAAACCCTAGTTAAAGAGCTAAACCTGCATCATCTGATTCGTTTCTGCAAACTAATATGGTATTTAAATATTCCTCTCAGTCTATATCATTGAGTTGAAAGCGTTTTATTCAAGAGTCTTTTGGTGATCTGTTAATATAAAAAAGGTCCACGACTATTATATTAAACAGGCAGATAACCAGATCGACACAACAATCGGCCCTCTCAATCGGTATTCTTTCTTTTGTCCACAAAAAAAAAAATTCAATACACATGAACAGACTCGTGCTTATGCGCATTGGACAGGCAAACCATTTAATTTGTATAATCTGTGCAGGTGTTTGTTTAAAAAAAAAAAACCAAAAGAAAGCATACCTCAGCGCAGGTATGACAGCGCTCCCGCAACCAAACAAAAGTTATATCGACGACCAACCAAAAGTTATATCACGCATACACAACGGAAATTAAACACGCACCAGCTTCACACTGCGAGCACTACGCACCAAGCACCATTCCTACACTACGCACCTCCAATCAAACGCACAGCAAATGCACCAGGTAATATTTTATGTTGAGCCACATGCAAATCTCCATTTGAATTAAGGTCTTAATACCTCCAAGCGCATAACAGACTCCACGCAGCAAGAAAAAAAAATTGCTCCACGCAGGTCGTAATACCTTCACGCACGCTACCCGCAAAAGATCCACGCAGTAGCAATAAACTCCACGCACCAGCACGCAGGTCTGGTCAGTATGTCTTCCGTGCGACAGTGATATACACCCTCCACACTCAGTCATATGCACCTCCAGCACGCACCTCCAGCATGCAATCTCAGCACCTCCAGCACTCCAACATTCCTCTGATACCACTTGTTGGTAAGCAGATGCACAACTAAATTAAAAACAAATACACAGTATACTTAATCAAGCACATAAAGACACAGCTTTTAACGTGGTTCACCCAACCAATCTGGGCTACGTCCACACAACATAGGCATCGGAAATTTATTAATCAAAACAAGAGATTACATCATGAAATCCTCACAAAACTCTCACCCTCATAGCAAACAATTCGAATGATTGCCTGTTATATAGCAAAGAGGATCTAACTGCCTCATAAATCCTCTCAACTCAAATTTAGGATGCATTAACTCCCTCCCAACAAACTAGAGTTAATCTAGCAACAAAATTTCTATTGTTGTCACCTACAGAGATTTTTTCCTATTTTTCTCAAAACAGAAAATCTCAACAGCCATTGCAAAGCAAAATCATTTCAAAGGCTACCTAGCTAACTTCAGGCTCTGTCTATAGCTTATAAAGTAGATAGAAGTAACAAACAAATTATTCAGGTTCCGCAGTGGAGTCGCCAATAATGTTATCACTCAGGTTTTCCCTAAAGTTGTAAGAAAAGGAAAGGAGGACGAGGTAACCACAAACCAATCTTTTAGATATAGAATCTAGCCAATTTGTATCCAGAGAGGGCTCTCTCTTTATGATTTAACTTGTTTTGAAAGGTATTAAGCTAGTTATGAAGTTGAGGGGTTTTGTTTAATTTTTGGATGGTGAGTCTCAATAGAACAGAGGTGAAAGATTAAGGTTCAGTCCATTGGGCTAATGGAGTCAAAGAGAGTGGTTTTCTGGATTTGGTTTCTTGACAGAGGATGGTTCCACAGGGCAAGGTAGTCAAGAAGGGAACAAATAAAAGAGCTGAAACAGGTGGAATGGGTTCAAATTGGGTGAAAGGCAGTTAAGAATCTTTCAGCCCATTTTAAAGAGGGAAAATGGATGATTACTACTAAAGAGCATTTAAGAATTCTTTAAAAAATAATCAACATGCAAGAATTAGGAAGGAGGGGCAATTAAGAGTTACACTGCTTATTCTAATTCTAGAGAAAACACAGAGAATGATAATGGATGAAAGTAGAGCGCATTCAAGAAAATTATGAATTAATCTTTATCTCTATCATTCAGATTATGAAACACGGGTGATATAAGGACCCAGAAAACTTAAAAACACAGATATAAAAGACTTGTTTTTTTTATGCTTGATTCAAGAATCCTGTGGCAAATCTACTGCTTCAATTCTTCATCTAGTGAGCACAATAACAGTTGATTCCAACAGCTTTCTATTCAGAAACTCAATGTTATAGAAAAGTCTAAGAATGCCTCACCAACCCCAAATACTTCGATTGGGGAGGTATTTGTACAAAATATCTTACAAAATATCTCACAGAAATAATATCTAGAGATGACTCATCGTTTTTACAAAAGATAGAGAAAAACAGTCTCGATAACAGGGAAAAGATAATTGATGTTGTGCTGGCTGATCTGTCTTTGTCAGATGTGCTGGAGGTAGGCCTTGTGAGTCGGTTTACAGTTGTCCTCCACTGATACTCTGTGTTGGCTGCTCCGGCTTGCTCGGATATTACTCAACCCTGATCTGATACACTTTGACTGATATGAACTTATTTTAACTCTGTTTTCCGCATCATGGTAAATGGCCCAAAATTTCATTATACCAAAGATAAGTTTATAAAATTGTTAACATATCTTCCCACCTTTTTTGTTTTGTTAATTTATGTCTCTGTAGCTTCCTTAAAGATTCATCAGTCTCTGTGTACCCGAAGAAATTAGGCAGGATGGTGAATAGATGTTTCACCTCATGCTCAATGTAGAATAAATTTTCTAAGTTGTCGTATAGGACTTGGCAAGATGGAAGTGCCTTCACTCCTGAAGCACTTGTTGATGAAGTAATTTGATCAGTAGCATATTTATTCAATTTGTGTGCATAATCTACACGTTTCATCAGCCAGTTATTACTTGTTAAAGGACTAGATAGACCCTTATCCTGCAAAACCGTGAACTTTTCTGTGAAAGAATTAATGTCCACCTACATGTCCTGGCATCTCCTTTCCAAATTTTGCATCAGAGTTCTCTTGGTTAGAACTCTCTTGATTTCCAGAATGGTGCCTATCTTGTCTATGATTTCTAGTGCTTCCAGTTCTTCGCTGGTCTTGGTGTTCCAAAAATGTATTAGCTGGTTAGCTAGTTCAGGCATCTATCCCAATAAAGCTCTTGTCTTTTGAATCTCCACTTAGGCTTCTCTTATCAAGTCAATCTGCTCATAAATAACTTGGGTAGATCTCCACGCATTGTTAAGGGATTGATTGATGTTGGCCCATAAAATTCCTTTGATTTCTGCGAGAGGTTTATCCAGAGAAAGATCCTTTTCTAATGTTGTCACCTTGTTCTCTAATGTTTTAACCTCCCTGGTTTCCTCTACCACATTCATCTTGGATTTTTCATAGCTTTTTTCTAATTTTTCCAATTGCTCTTTTCCCAGTTTCAATTCAGACACTTGTAGCTTTAATTCTTCCATGACCTTTATCAATTGTTTTGTGGTCATATTAGTACTGTTGCCTGGTGTTATTGCTGTTGCTGTTGCTGATGTACCTATAATTATCCCTGTTGTGGATGCTAGAACATTAGGAGCCAATGTTGCTCCAGGTGTGGAGGGGGCTACAGTTGAGACTGTAGGGGTGACCTCAGGAGGCTGGGAGGTCAACTTTCCCTACTTTTCCTTTAGTGCCTTTTCTAGTGCCTGCTTTGTATCGGTTAATCTTTTGTTGAGTTTCATCAGCAGGTGCATCATCTCCTCTTCGGATTTCTATTGTGCAACTTCCGCAGTCTGTGGATGCATGGAAGGAGGCAATTTAAACTGCTTCCTCAGGGCAGCAATGCTTTCCTCTTTTTTCTTCATTAGTGCCTTTATGCCTTTAGCATCTTTGGGATCATGTCCCAGTTCAATGATAATCTCCTCCAAAGATTTTATTCTATTGTCCTTAGCCAAAGAAGAAGCTTTCTCCAAATGCAATTGAGCAGAGGTATTGTCCAAGGAGTTTTGTAATTTATGGGCCAACATTGCTTTTTCAGCTAATGTGGAGTAGACCATCTCTCCAGTCTATTTATGCAGCTCAATCTGGTCCATAGGATGAATATCCTTGGCCAAGACCTCCAAATTTGTCCTAATGTAATCAGCTACTAACTATGGTTGTTGTACTTTTGGCTTAAAGTAACTCATGATCATTTTTCCCTCTTTAATGTCATAAGTTGACATTAATCTATGTTGATTGGTGGGGGCCATTTTAACAGACTGATTGTAAATTTGAAGCCTTAGTGGGTCGTTCATGGCCTTTATTTTTGTAGATGTCTCTTTGATGTCTGAGGCCTATTTTCTTTGTGGCCTGGTGGATGAAACTTCCACACTGTGTTTCCTTTCTAGCTCCTGCCTATGTGAACTAATTGATGTTTCTACCACCGGGGAAGTCTACTGGTTGACCAATCTCTCACCTCTTGGACTGTCAGTGGTTTCTTCAATAATTTCATCTTTAGATAGACGATTCAATCTTTTCCTCTTTGAACCCAGTTGTTCTGCAGGTCCACTGATAGGTGTGGTGTTTTCCCTGTCTCTCTTCTTGCTTCTTTCCTCATTTAGAGGAGTATGTAATGTAGGAACTCCTGCTGCTTCATTTTGGATTGGAGGAATTTGGCCCTGACTCTGTTCTTTTGACATTGTTGGCTGGTTTGTTATTATAGGGTGCTCTGTGGTATCTACCTCTTTGCTCTTTGAAGTCCCTGTGACTGCTATGCTGGTTTTTTGTGCAGGCTGCTGAGAAGTTCCAGCAGAGAATGTACCAACTCCTGATTGTTGAGGCAATTTGAAAGATACATGTCCAAAAGAGTCCAGGTCAAGGATTTTTTCAAGATATTTCATAGCTTTTTCCATCTTTTCTTGCTCACTAATTTCTTCTATTAATGTCCCTTCTACCCATTCTTCTTGATTTGCATACTGTTCAATTTCTGGGATCTTATGATGTACATACACTGATAACCTGTTCCTTACTTTTCTATCACTTATAAAACTATTTGGGTCATATGGCACCCATCGAAAACTCTTCTTCAATCTAAGGGGTTATTCTAATATCTTCTCAGTATCTTTCCATGCATCCCTAGAATTGATGACATAAGGGCCTAACTGGTTTTTTATTCTCAGCTAGGCCTTCTTCTTTGCATTACAAAAATGATCTAAATCTACCTTTATGATCTATCTGAAATATTCTAATGTAAATAGTCTCATGGGCACATATTTGGGCAGCTTGAAAGGGCACAATTCACAGCCATATATTCTGATTTCAGTGTGATTTTGGTACAGGTACCAGTCACCTATTCTATACTATTTGGAGAGCTGCAGAATCTTTTTCATGTCACCAAAGATCCTAGGAGGGGGGGCTCCTATCAGTAGAGTGGAGGATTTATGAACAAATAAGTCAATGAATTCATTATAGGTATAAGTGCACTCATAGGTATTATGGAAGACTGAGATCCAAAAGATGACAAACCTTCGATTTCCCTTTGAGTGCAACCTCCTGATGGGGAAAGAAAAGCAATCTGAATGATGATACAACAGAAGGTGGTATATGAAAGATGTGTAATTGAAGACTCCTTCTCTATCAAAATTCAAGAACTGATCATGGATTTTGTTGGCAATGAGAGTGGCATAATCATATTTGATAGCAGGGGGTTGTCCTGGAATAAACATTGACAATAGAACTAGGGTGATCTCATCAACATACTCACTAGTATTGAATCCCAAGATCAGGGATATCATTTCAACAATAATTTTTCCAATGTCAGTAAAAAAGGACTGCAGATAGGGAGGTGGGCCTGTAGGCTGATGATCTGTTAGCATGAACATATGAGCAATACGGGTTATCTATGAGCTAGACATTTGAGAAGCTTTTTCAAGTAGATAGCCCATGGAAAGCTGAGCAAGGGGCTCAGTGGAATGGAAGTGTATCATTTCATTAATAGACTCAGCAGTTATATGGAAAAGCACAGTTTGGGATGGGGACATGATTGCTCTGTGGACAGGGTCATAATTGGCACAACATTGATGAATGATGTCTGGGAAAACATCAACTGAGGGAATAAAGTACATGGGAAGGTTAGATTCCCACAACCCGAAAATATTAGAGTTGTTTCGATAGCTATCCTTGATTTGGCAGAAGGCTTGAAGATGGTTCACGTTATCAGATAAATCTTTTATCTGGAAATATTTTTCGACTGAGGGTAAATAATCCAAGTCTTTATGAGGTGCATTCCTAGGCGCGACGTTCAGGGCTGCAGGAGCTTCCATGTCTGGTTCTTGTGTTTCAAACTGGAATTTGGGCTTATGTGGAAATAATGAACAAAACAGCGGGATTGGGGGTCTTTTATGGTAGCTTCGAAATGATTTCAGCATAAATTCGGCTCTTTTAGGTAAAATTACCAGTGGAAAAATCGAAATTATAGGGTAACTGGTGGAATGGATAAATACCTAGCTTAAGAAGACAAATTATGCAAGTGCAGGTTGAAATGGCTGACAGCAGAGCACATTGTTGTGGTTTCTTTGGCTAGGTGGTGGACTAAAATCAACCAGATGTATTTTGCATGGAACACTGTTTGCAAGGAAAAATGGCGAAAATGACATTTTTTCATGGTTTTAACAAAATTTTGGTTTGGCGGGGCTTTATTTTTGGCATTTATTGCATGGATGACGTTAGAGTGATGGGACATCCTGTCGCTAGCAGAGGGTGGTAAGCAGTTTTCCCTGCCCTGCTTTTGGGGTCGGGTGGTATTGGGCGGGGAGAGAGCGAGCACCCCAGATGGGTGATGTGTGGCAACGGTACGGGGGCAATACCACTAGTTCCCCGCGCGTTAAATTTTGGCAGTTATGGTGGTCGCGAAATGATCGTCGACCGTCGGATGGTCGGGCCCAGATCTGACGGTGGGCGCTCATGGCATATGGCAAGAGGTTAACACTGTGGGCTCAATATATTAAATCATGTTTTAAATGTATCGGGGGAAATTTCATTGGTCAGGGATGATTGATTATTTAATTAAACAGAGGTTAATTAATTCCATGATGTGTGCAGGGAGGGTTCTTAATGAATTTCAAATAAATCCGTTAATCCCTGTTAAAATGGTTTTTATGGTCCTATTCGACTGGGGTAGGATTAAATTAAAAGAATCGGGGCTTTTATATTCATATAATATGGGAAGGCGAATTTTTATTTGGGATTTATATAATAAGGGTTAATAGTTAATATGAAATAAACTAAAAAGCGCTAAGTTAATGTTTTTCACATTAAAGCTTAGGCTAATGGGAGGAAAGGGGTTCTTATGGAAAATAGTTGCCAGTTTCCTAAGTAAAATATGGTTTTACTTAGGCGATCTTTATAAAATGGAATGAGTTTTTTATGAGGGATATTAAGAGCAGATCTTAATAATTTGAGGGAAAATTAGTGAAGGTTTAGGGAAGAAATATGAAGGGGAGTTAGTCAGGAAACCTTTTTTCTCTTTAAGCTGCTTCCAGTATAGTGTATGCCTAGCACTTGTGATAAAGTGAAAGTCAAGACATGTTGAGACTCACAAGTATTCATTCTACAACATCATTGTACCTACCCTGCCTACTTGGCCTAACATTTTTTCTTCTTCCTTTGGGTGCACTTAGACTGGCAAACCCTTATCACCTTCTTTTTCCTTTCATGGTAAGCCTACCTAAGTCTGCACTTATAACCTCCAAGGGCTTAGATTTAACTGTTGAGCTCCTTTGCTTCTCTACCTATCTACTTATCTTCCAAGATTGAATAGTTTTGTCAGATTTTATTCTCTATCTCTAACAGGAAATTGAAACATGAACTAGCCAAGATTAAGCTGTTTGGCCATTCATCAATGGTGGCATAAATCAACAAGCTGCACACAATCAAATTTTTGTAGAAAATAAAATAGTAGTGGCATTTTGGACTTGCACACTTTCCTGGTCTTTTTGTTTAGGGTTCACTTTTTTAACCATTTCATTCTTTTTTCCCTTTGATTTTTCTTTTAGGGCATACCCTCTTTACATTTTTTAAATTTTTTGTTTTTTGAGAATATGGAAAACCTTTGCAATCAGAAAAAGGTATGAACATATTACAAATCTCGTCAATGTCAATCATGAAATATGAAACCTATTATTATAGGAGCATAACACATTGAATAGTGTAATAAAGTGCATTGAAGTGCACAAACTTGAATAAAAAATTTCTACCAAAGCTCTTGAAAAACTTGTGGTTCAGTTATAGAAAGACATGGAAGAGAGGAAAAGATATGCAAAATACATTAGGACTGAGACTAAACAGGCTGATCTTAACAGTAATAATGGTAGTGGTGGTGTTGGTGGTGCTAGTGTTGTTGTTGGTTCATTGTTCTTTAAACCTTCCCCTCGCAATGCCTTTGCCGTTCCCTATTCTTCTTCGTTGCTCCCTAAAACTACCCCTCCTAGTACCTTCTCCCTTTCCAATTCTTCTTTGTTGATCCCTACTAAACCTACCCATCCTAGTGCTTTTGCCCCTTCAAATTGTTTTGACTTATGACATCTTGTATAAAATTGAGTGGATTTGGTAAATGAACGAGGCATATGCAGTGTTTTTAAAAACATTATTTTATCTTACAGCGTAGCATCTCGTATAATACTCCTGTGATGTTTTGAAGTGTATTTTAGTACCCCTTCTCTCTTGTTTGTGAATATTCTCGTGTCTTCTTGTGTTACTTTGTGCATGTAAGTGACATGAAAATAAATTGGCATTACAAGTTGAAGTTCCATGTTTTCTAAGAACTTGATTCTTTACAACAATGACTGTAATGTAACATGTTAATTGGAGTACAAATCACCACAAACATTATTATGAGAGGGATATATCAGACATGCCTAGAGTTCATGGTAAGAAGAAAACAAGGAAGTTAAGGAAACAATGAATTAACTTCAATTCAAAAAAATGCCACTTTACGAGTAAGGGACATGCATCATGGTGGTCTCCTATGGTTGTTTGATGGAGGAATTCTTAATCCAATGTTTTGCCAAGTTGCCAGGAAATGGGGATATAGGAATGTAGGGATCCATCTGAGGGACGTGTAGAGACACCCCAAAATTTAGGGTGCTCAGCATAGGGGAGTACCTAAAATAATAAAAATAGAACGTGGCCTTAGGATGGGTTTGTTGGAAGTTCTAGAAGCCAAGTTGTTGTGACTTCTAGAAATTCATAATATCCTAACCCTGAAAACCCAACCTTACATATCAACACCACCATGATCATGAGACTTAGCACCCCATACATCAAAGTTCCAAGGCAGGCTTTCTGAATCTTTCTTCTAGTTGGAGGTCAATTGGAACCTGTACATTCAGTTGAATCAAATAGAATTAAGGCACACTGTGTAGTATTTTTTTCCCATATGTTGGACTAACGTGTGAGCTATTTAAATCATCTAGTGAAATTCAACCTCCAGAAGTTATGAAATCGATCTTGCCACTTCTTCTTTTACTGAAGTTGTGAAATCGAGTTGGATCCTTTTTGTTGAAGCTCCAGCCTTTTTACATATATATTTTTATGCCACAATGTCCCTAGTAGTATTTCCTTTCGTGGATGGTGGTAAAGCTTATTTGATGTAATGCTTACTGTGTACTTTTCGAGACATGGAAATTGGATAACATCCACCTTAGTTGCACTGTGAAAGAGCTAAGGTCAATGCTAATATCCTGGACATGGGTGAGCATTGTAGTGTTTTCATGTCTAGGTGACGGGACGTTAAATATGGATAATGCAATGACTGCATGAATATTACATTCACACAAACATATCTAGATTCAAGTATGATATTGACCTAGGGGTTCCTAAGGTTGAGGATCCGTCAAATGCACACAATTTACTAAGTTATGAAATATAGAAATAGTATATATGCAACTTCTAGCTTCACAAACTAGGAAGTGCATCTTATACATGGGTCTATATAGATTTGTGTTCGATGCATGGGAAGTAGAGCATGACACACCTCTAACTTATTGACCCATTTATGGGAGTTGTTGTGTCTATTAATCATGAGGAGCTAGGGATGGATTTTGGAGCCAAATCGCAAGAAGAGAAATTACAGTAAGAACATGAAGAAAGATTCCTATGCACTATGTAGTGGTATCTAATACCCAAAAAATGTGGCAGCGTTGGTATTTGGGGGTTCAGATGTATTTATTTCAAGAAATTTAGGATATAATGATTGTAATCTTTGTGTATAAGGGGACAAGCATGCCTCTATGTAACAAAGATAGAGAGATAATGTGCTTAGAGGAGCCTTAGTATGCATGTGGCATTAATCATTTGTTGGAAACCATGGTTTGGACCTGTGTGCTACATTAAATATTAGAGGAGGAGCTAATAAATAAAGAGATTGTGTTTATGATGCCACAGTTTGTGTATTCATGTTCATTTATCTGCTAGAATTAGGTGTTAAATCTCTCTTGATTCCTCCAATTATAATGTTATGTGGTAGAATGTATTTCTTAGTTGTATTGATACATAGGGTGAAAATTGACATGGTCCTAGCTCAAACATTTCCTCGAGCAATTGGTTGGTCTCTATATCTCCTAGGAAGATACACAACATGCAGATCCATAATTATATTCAATTTTCAAGGAAATATTGGAAATGGATTCAAATATTCTAGAGTCAAATCTAGTAGGACTCATTTTTATGACAGAAGTTGAAGAATTGTGTTCCCAAAAGGTTATGGAACTTTATCAAGTAGACAGAGACTAACTAAATATCAAAATTTGATCCACATTGTAAACAAGATTCCTTTCTTTCATGCATAGACATTGGGAAAATGGAAATATCAATTAGCTTAAAACCTTGAAATAATAAATATTTTACTTAGAAGCCTTAAAAATAGGACCATTCAAAAAAAAAAATCTCATGATTATCACTTACCTCACTTAAATTTTGTTGAAAAAACATAGTCTCATAATTATCCTTATGACTAGTTGGAAATTTTTCAAATAATCAAACAAAAACATGAGTGTGTCTGGCTACCCAATAAAAACTCCCACTCTTGTCTACACCAGAATTATCATTTAGATTTATTTATTTTGTATTTTTTCTGTCCCAATTCTGTGGTTCAATATATCTTAAAAGTTACAGAGATCTAGTCATTTTTATAGGCCATTGAGTTGGGATGACTAAAATTAGTAGATGCCACCCTCAAAACATTCAAAAGCCTCAACAGGTCGACAATGGTTCCACTAAAGTTGCCCTAAATTTAATATGATATAATCCTTAGGTAACCAATCTCATACATATCATTGGTTAATTTATGTTGTTTGAATTTTATTGAGTTTGATTTTTATCATGAAAGTACTAGAAGCGTACTAGCATGGGTGAGTTGATTATCTTGATAACAATGTTATGGTTTGATCTAGTCCTTGAAAGGAACTTATAGCTGATGGTCAAAATTTCACATTCCTTTCATTTTTTTATCTTCAAATATAACAAATATCTTAATGTTATAGCCTCTAGCTAGATACTGTAACTTCCACTCAAAAGTTGGATGCCATCATTTTGGAGCTTGAGCTTACTCAACTTACCTTTTTTTGAGTTGAAATTGTCATTAGATCTCATTATATCGTCTATTGCATAGAATGAATCCAATTTACTTTTGTTTCAATGAAAAATGTGATTAGATCTTGCTATATCATATTTTGTAGAGAATGAATCCAATTTCTCAGAGTCCATTTGCTTGAGGTATAACAAAGCTACTTGAATTCATTAAACTTACTTTTCATATTTTGTTTGTTGATTATGATTCTGCAGGCCACATCTGCATTGGAAAAGGGGCATATTTAATTAAGTGTGGAAGGAGAAGGAAGCTTTAGTTCTGTCCTTTCAAACTTTCTAAGGTATATAACAAAATTTAAAAAAAAATTGCATAGAATGTTGTGCTTTAACCTCTCTCACACACAACCAGAGTCCATATATACATGGTGTTTTGGGATATGTGGGCAATGGAAAGATTTAGGCTAGAAATTTACATTGTAGGAGATCAGGCATTTACAATTGAATATTTCCTTGCCACTAAATTAGAGTTTCAGAGTTATACTCCTATTTTTTAGGTACCTCACTTTTAAATCAATTTATTGTTGACTCTGTATAGACCTTCCATGGGAGGGAAAAGAGTGATCACTACCATTGCTTAATGTTTCTGCAGACCAAGTAAAGATTCCAAATGTGTATAAATTAGTTGCTCCTTGGAGAATCCCAAGAGTGGCGCTATTGTAGAAACAAGAAATTTGTTTATTTTCAGTTCTTCATTAGTGCATTGATAGTATATTGTTTATTCCATACAATACCTTAACAGTGTATGATCAAATTACAGTTAAGTCTATCATAATATTTTGACTTACCCTCTTTTAGAGGGAAACTAGAGTGTGTGTCAAGCTTGCACATCACAATTCTATCATGCAAAGTTTACCTGTGACAATTTTTGTGGATCTAAGTAGCAAGACACCTGTTGGAATTCAAGAGGCAACAATACTACAGAATGAGAAAGATATTTCACGGTTAACCTAGATTTCAAATTATGGTTGGAGTCGGTTTGTTAGCAAGATGTTGGATACCATAACTTCCTTTTTATGATTGAGTGCAAAATTGAATCTTTCAACATATTCCTCACTCAATTGTCATTGAGTGATGGGTTTTCTCAGAAGTGATTCACACCTATAAACTTTACTAGAGTTGTTCTTGAGCCTTTGGAGGTGGTTAGCTTTTCAAAGCACATACATACAAGAAGACAAGAAATGATATGACCGCCAAATTTGAAGTTATCTCCTTGTGAATAGGGTGTTCCCATTCATAAACCTGACGACTCGCTCTACTTCTTTCTAGTGAAAAAATTTGGGACTTGCCATGAATCGTGAGACAATTCCAACCCCATAACTATAAATTTCTTATTTAAATATATACCAACTAGATTATAATCTGCACAAGGAGAAATCCATTCTTGTTTTGAAAGAACCTACAATCAACTTGTACCATGCTATTTAATATTTTCTATATTTATTCTCATCCTTGGTCTGTGACATAATGATGAAACAAGCTACCTTACATTTTCTATACTAACACTCCTAAAAGATAATAAAGTATGCCCAAATCTATCATTCAAATGATCTATGTAGCTCACCTTTTCAATTTTCAATTATCGAAGTTGTTACCTATATTGATGAGATCTTCTACAATTGATACCATAGTGACAATATATGTCAGAGTTTTATTTTTGTTGCTCTGAAAGTGTTTCTCCTTCAGTAGAGAAGAAATACACTGCAGTTTCCATTTAGGAGAGAAGTGTACTGAGTAGCAACCTTGGCCTGTGTGCAAATGGGTTGAATGCACATTAGAATCTATCTGTTGTTTTGAAGGTGTTTCTCCTTCAATAGTACTTCATCTCAATAGATCCTTTCGGTTTGCACCTTCAGTATATGCATGCAGCCTTGGGATACATGTTGTAGATTATAGTTTTCCTATGAGGGTGTAGCAGTGATGAAAGAAGTGCATCGATTTAGGAATCTTGTTGTTGTTGTATGCAAGCATGTTTTTTTAGTGTTTCCAAAACTTAAATAAAGCCATATTTAGCATGATTTTATAGTTTGACTTGGATGCTCACTTTTCTTAATTTAAGTGTTTTTCTTAGTTTTGTTTTATGCACATATTTATCTTTAAGAAAAGTGCACAGTAGAGAAGGGTTTTATATTTTAAGCAGGGGACACACTTCTAGGTAGGAGGTACTTTATTCCAGGAAGATTTTGCCATGCAGTTTAGGTGCTTTCTTCAAGAATCCCAAGAGTAGTGCTATTGTAGCAATAATAAATTCATTTATTTTGAGTTCTTAATTAGTGCATTGATAGTATATTATTTAATCCATGCAATGGTGTATGATCAAATTACAATTAAGCTTGTGATAATATTTTCACTTACCCTCTCTTAGAGGGAAACTAGAGCGTGTTTCAAGCATGAACGTCACAATTGTATCATGCAGAGTTTACCTGGCACGCGTTTTGTGGATCTAAGCAACCAGATACCTGTTGGAATTCAGGAGGCAGCAATACTACAAAGTGGGAAAGAGGTTTAGTAGTTAACCTGCCTTTCACATTATGGTTGGAGTGGTTTGTTGGCAAGATGTTGGATACCCCAACTTCCTTTTTATGACTGAGTGCAATATTGAATCCTTCAACATATTCCTCTCCCAATTGTTATTAAGCGATGGTTTTTCTCCAAAGTGCTTCACATCATAAACTTTACCAAAGATTGAGTCTTTGGATGTGGCTATTTTTTCAAAGCACACATGTACAAGAAGACAAGAAACAATAGGCCTAACTAATTCCAAGTTACCTTCTTGTGAATAGGGTGTTCCCATCCATAAACCTGGCAAATCACTCTGCTTCTTTGTAGTGAACAAATTTGGTACTTTTCATGAATTGTGAGACAATTCCAACCCCATAACTATCCATTTCTTATTTAGAGTTACACCCACTAGATTAGAACCAACACAAGGAGAATTCCATTCTCATTTCAAAACAACCTGCAATCAACTTATACCATGCTATTTAATATTTTATGTATTTCTTCACATCCTTGGCCTGAGACATAAAGACGCAACAAGCTACCTTGCATTTTCTATACTAACACTCCTAAACAATAATAAAGTATGCCTAAATCTATCATTTCAAATGATCTATGTAGATCACCTTTTGGTTTTTAAATTATCGAAGTTGTTACCTATATTGATGAGATTATCTAAAATCGAGGCCACAATAAAAATATATGCTAGAGTTTTATATCTCTTGCACTAAGGGTGTTTTTTTCTTCAGCAACACTACAATACATTGCACTTTCCATTCAGTGGAGAAGTGTACCCAGTAGCAGCCTTGGTCTGTGTGCAAATGGGTTGAACTAACACTAGAATTTATTTGTTGTTTTGAAGGTGTTTCTCCTTCAATAGTACTTCATCTCAGCAGATCCTTTCAATCTAGATCTTCAGCAAATGCATACATTCTTTGGGTACATTCTACAAATTCCAGTTTTGTTGTGAGAGTATAACAATGATGAAATAAGCACATCGGTTTTAGGCATTTTATGGTTGTTGTATGCAAGCACACTTGTCTAGTGTTTCCAAAAATTATATAGAGCCATATTTAGTATACTTTTATAGTTTGATTTAGATGCTCACTTTACTTAATTTAAGTGTTTTTCTAAGTACTATTTTATGTACAGATTTATCTTTAAGAAAAGTGCACAGTAGAGAAGGGTTCTATATTTTGAATAGGGGACACTCTTCTAGGTAGGAGGTACTCTATTCTAGGAAGCTTCTATCATGCATGTTAGGTGTTTTATCCTAGACACAGTTCCAAGTCCCTACCGAACAAGACACTAGTGGACAGAGTTTCAAGTCCCTAAATTTTCCAAAAACCCACTTGAGCCTAGGTATCTAGACTAAAATCCTTTACATTCCAGTCATCTCTTGGTGATGATTTCATATAGAGAGCCCTCTCTGGTTCGGTAGGGCTAGCTGCCAAACTAAAAGCTTGGTCTAAGGTTACCTCCGTCGATCTCCTCATCAGCCTTGGACATTGTGGACGATAACATAAGGCATAACAACTAGGGAGTGCCAAGGTGTTCTAGTGAATGTAAGGCTCCCAAGTCATGGAAAAATGTAATGTTAGCTATGAGGCCATGACTTGCAAGGTGTGTTAGAGAATTCTAGGGCATGCTAACATGTGCCAGATAGTATGAAGACATGTCAACCAAGATAATATGTGCCAAGTGCTAAGGCATGCCAAGATGTACAAGGCTTCCAAGTCCTTGCCTCCTCTTTTTCCATATGCTATCCACTTATGAAATTTCCTTTGCAATATTTGGTGCACTTTCTAATTATAGGTCATTTATAGGTTATAAATGTCTTCAGAGTTTCACTTCTAGTTGAGTATTCAACTAAAAATATTGATTCCCTTATACATAACTATTTTTCCCTCCACCCAATTTTCATAAATTCAATAACCATTAGGTAGGGACCTACAACTTCGATGTTGCTTTGATTTTTTAGTAAAATATTGCTAAGGCTTTAATTTATTGAAAGTTGTAGAATTTACAATTCATGAAGTTTCAAGGTCTAATTTTTAAGAGTATAATTCTTTAAAGGGTGCTAGCTCAATGGAAGAGCATTGCTTTACAAGAAAGAGCTTGTTGGTTCGATTCCATCGTGCCCTGATATCCATATGGAATGGAAATGATCAATTTTTGGTGACAGAGGCTCTTTTGACCATCACTAATGAGCCTTGGTGACATTTTTCGACCCTCACCAAAAATATGAAATGGTGACAGTCAACAAACACCAGAATATATATGAATCAATAGTGATGACCCTCAAAGGTCTGTAACCATAAATCATTGTTGTTCATATGAAATGGTGAGGCTCATTGTCCATCATTATAGTCATTATTCATGATGGACCTTGAATGTCACCACAACACCTATACTTCTCGCAATGCGGCTTTTGGTGACTGTCAACGAACGTCACCATATATATGCACCAATAATGATGGCGATTAAAGATCGATCATAGTAAATCATTATTGTTCATATGAAATGGTGATAGTAATTATCCATCATTATAATCAATATTCGTGACGGACCTTGAATGTCACCATAACACCTATACTTTTGGTGACGTTCTATTTTTGGTGATTGAGGCTATGGTTCGTCACCATTTCTCATATGTAATGGTGATGATCGCTATACGTAATTGTAAATCATTATTGGTGATGAACTTTGAATGTCACTACAACACCTATACTTTTGGCGATGCCACCTTTGGTGACGTTCAATTTTTGGTGAAAGTGGCTATGGTCTGTCAGCATTGCTCATATGAAATGGTGATGGTCGATATCCGTAATTATAAGTCATTATTGGTGATGGAATTTGTATGTCACTACAAAAACTATACTTTTGGTGATGCCACCTTTGGTGATGTTCAATTTTTGGTGACAAATACCCTTTTGACCATCACCAATGAGCTTATGGTGACATTTTTCGCCCCTCACCAATGTCCTTTTTTCTTGGAGTGAAGAGTATGCTTCTTGGCCGCCTAGATTATCCAAGACCTCTTCAGTGAATGAGGTCAGGAATGGATCATGCACACAAGAGTCATTCAACTTCCGAAGATCCACACATATCCTTATTTCTTCTTTTTGTTTTTTTCTTGAACCACTATCAGGCTTACCCAATCAAATTCTCCCACTGGTTCAATAATTCCTGTTGCGAGCATCTTATCTAACTTAGTGCGAACCCTTTCCTTATACTTCAGATTAATGCGGTAAGGTCTTTGTTTATAGGTTTTGCGTCTATTTTTAGGGTGATCTTCATGACACCCAACTCTCCTATTATCCCTTTTAAATCAGAAAATTTCATGGGGATCAAATCCTGATATTCGCGAAGTAGCTCAGCGACCTTGTCTACTATCACATCATCCCAATAGTCCCCAATATTTGCAAAATTATGGTTCCACCTTTGTGCCAATGTTGACATGCGTAGCTTTTAGCAGTGCAGTTATGTCTGGATCCTTTATCTGCGGACCTTCAACCTCATAGTGACCCCTAGTTTTTAGAATATTAATCTTTCTACGATCATCATCTTCTTCTTTAGCGGTCAAGTTATAGCATTCTAGCGCATGAGTCAACTAGGTAGTCCAATCAGGTTGAACCAGGTCCAAGGGATCTTGTGGTATCCTAAAGATCACTAATTTAACCTCCTGTAGCACCACGTCAATATAGTCAAAGCCATCCTCAAAGCTAAACATCATTATAAATCCCTAGCGCAAAATGTCCCATTCTTTAGTGCCATGGTGGAGCTCTGTTTCCAAGTACCAATTCATTGGTATGACAAAATAGATGCATTCATTCAGGTTGGGGCTCCACTCCATAAGCCTTAGTCCATTTAGCCAGATGATCACATGGATCATCCCTTCTATCATACTTGTCTATCATCCACACTTTTGGTTGCCCAAAACATATTCTCATCATCCTCCTATAGTCAAGCCGATCATCAAAATTATCCTTGTGCGTACCCCACCATCTTGCGGGCATAGCGTGCAGTACCCAGTCCAAGGCATGGATGTGATGTTTCTCCAACACTTCTCTCTCAAATGTATCCAAAATGCGATCCAGATCAGTTAGCCCATCATAATGAGGTAGATCCTTGAATTCTGATGACGCGCAACACAATGACTTGGTTATCATATTACAACACAACGTAAATACTTCATGCAGCCTATTATGTCAGTGCTCTAATTCTTCATCTGAATTTGATGTGTAGGATCTCTCGTAGTCCTATGAAATAAGTCCGTCTGCTATCAGATTTTCCTAATCCTGGTCTCACACCATTATCTCATAAATCTGGTCCAAATTGTCATCTCTTTCATAATCTTGGACTGGTTTTGTATAGCGTGGTCCTTCTGCAGGATCCAGCGGCACCACTACGTGGAGTGACTTATTTTCAAATATCGTCTTTTGTTTTTTCAAGTTGATTACCCCATTCATGTCAGTGGCCCAATTGATTCCAAGGAGTGAAGGGTAGGGATTGCTATCATCCACAATCTCTATTACTTTAAAATCCACCAGTGTGCTCATGCCCTTGACGTCAACTGTTACCCCTTGTAGCCTTCCCATCGGGATAATTTTCTATTGATTCGCCATCCTTAACTGGATTGGAGACCATTGAAGCACAGGTCTCCCCATTCTTTACCATGTCTGCTTTGGCAAAACATTCGCGTTGGACCCCAGATCTAGGATAACTTGGTCCATTTCATATTCTCCTATTTACGCGGTGAGTCTCATCTCAGGCCTAGTACTTGCCTTATGCTTTCCAAGCTTTCTAACTACACATGGTTTGCTAGTAGCATCATCTTTTCCAGCGCACCGATTAATCAGTTCCTGTAGGCCCTTCATAGCCTTACTATCACAGAGAAATTTCATGCAAGTATCCAAGAATGTGGTAATCATGGATGGGTCCATTTCTTCAATTGGTTTCTCCTGACTTCCTGAGGTAGAGGCCTCAATAAAGCTTTTCTTTACTTCCATAAATGTTTCTTTTGCACACTCCAAATCAAACCTAGTCTCGTTTTCTGGTGCTTTGTGGACCCATTCGCCTTCTATAGGTTGCTTGCCTTTATCCTCCCCCATCATAGTTCCACTAGGTAGCATAATGTTTACCTTAAGGTCTTCCTCATGAGGCTCAACCCTCATCATCTGGAGGTTCTGTGTTGGCTACAGAGGCTACGCCCCCTTCTCGCAAATCTTATCCAACAATATAGGACAATCCTCAGTCGCATGGTCAAACTGAGTACAGTAGCAGCACAAAAGTCGTGTAGGATTCGGACAGTCCCTCATGTAGTGTCCTGGTCCTCCACAATTGTAGCAAATAAGCTGCCCTTGACCTCTACCAAGCCCTCCTCCACCTCGACCTTGGTCGTGCCCCTAATACTCACCTCACGTTCCACCAATGCCTTGGTCCAGAGGCCACGTTTCTGCCTGCACCCTGTATGCAGGTGTCCCGTCCATCATTAATTCATAACTATGGAAATTGCACTCATCATGACCTACTGACTAACAAATATTGCAAAAGAGATGTTGTGGTGTCTGTACGAATTTCTGCAGCAAATGGAAATTACCAGTTGCATGTTTCCCAGCCACCTCGAATATAGTGCACTATAGCCCGGGTCCTACACTCGGCCCTGCCACAGCCTCCGGTCGTAAAGGCATTGGTCCCCCTACTGTAACATAGTTCACAAAGACTAGACAATGATCCTTGTCATGCCCCTTACCCTTGAATTTTAGGCACCAAACTTCTTCATGTGCCTCTGGCTGAGCTGTTTTGTCCTTCTTCAGACTTTGCATTTCGAGGCAGAGGTTTTACAACTGCGCATGAATTTGTTGAACCCCCAGATTAGCATCCTGCATTGGTGTCTGATGCAGCCTCAACACCATTTCTAGAGCTTCTGCTTGGGTCCCAATCTTCTGTTGTGATAGTGCAACCCTTTGGTAGGGTAGGAGCGAGGCCACGAACCATTTGCACTGCTGCCCATTAGTTAGGTTCATGTTGGCTTCACGGATCGTGCACTTCAATATTTGATCCAAATCCCAAGGTGTCTCCCCTCGCTTCATCATGATCTCCTTGAATCCCACAATCGACTGTGCTTGAGACTTAGGTTTATTGAATTCTCTATTCAAAGCGACCTAGATATCTGCCAATGCGTATGTTGGGTTATTGGTATTGTACTTAATGTACCACATTATTGCATGGTCCTACAAAGCACTAACCAACGTGGTTTTCTTCATGTGGTCATCTATGATACCCCGAGCTTCCTATACAACATTTGCGACAAACCAAAACTATTCTGGATCTTCATTTCCTAAGCACTTGAACACAGGTAGCTTCACAAAGTTTGCCATGTTGAGCAATAGTGGAGGTCAGGGTGGTGTGAGCGATGGGGTGAGAGGTGGGGGTGAGGATGGAGGTGGTGTGGATGGATGGGATGAGGATGGAGGTGGTGTAGGTATTCGCAGGAACCCTTGTCTTATCAACTAAACCATGCTCAGTGGAGAAGATTGTGCTTCTCCTTCGTCGTCACTCAGAGGAGGCTCAATTAGTGGGCTATACTCAGGACCTTTTCTTCCTCCATCCCTCAAAGGCTTTCTGCTTCGCATAGCTCCAAACATCAAGGTCGCTGCATGACTCACTGCTCACACAAGAGCATCTTAATCCAAGTATTTAGTGACTTCAAATACTTACCTCGCGTCCTTTAAAGAAACAGTGCTCTACTTCACAGTAACTGATAGAGGTATTGATTGCGAACTCTATCACAAATCCTCCTATAATGTGGTCGAGTCAATGGTCGACAATGTGCGTGATTTTATCTTTAGAAGCTTCCAATCTCCTTACTAACTCTCATGTCCAAACAATCGGATTGTTAAGCCTCCACCTTCCTTGGCCATCTTTCAACTTCACGATCCACTCGTATAACTCAACCAAGAAGGAATAGAAGAATATTTCATGTATTTCTATGTACAGGTATCTGTCCAACCACTGTTCTTTCTTCAATCGTAGATTCTTGTTTTCTTGCATCGTGAATTTGTGGATCTTTCTATCCAACTAGTTTTTGATTTATTTCTTAGTTGGATTCCAATGATGTGACTTCACACATCTTGTTATGCAGATCTTGGTCCTAGCAAAGGAACCACTTGTTGGCTTGATTGACCCTGACCCAAGTTCAGCATTAAGCAACCAAGCAAATCCCTACACTACTGGCCCTTTCGGCATCAATCTGCGAAGCGCAGACTAAAGTCTCACCTGAAGCAATATGGTGGGATGCAAGAACCAAATTTCCGCACCTGGTGATAGTCATGATGTCGATTTTATACCCTTATTCCTATCTTTGCGCAGGTCGATAAGCCTTTAGGGATTATCGATGTAATTCTACTCCCGTCTTTCAGAACCTCTACAAAGGTATCCGATTTTCTTTCGCACAACCCTAGACAATGATTCAGGCACTTACACACCTTTGTAACTAGGTCACTAACTTGTTTCCCAAATTATCTTAGGCATTAGCCAACTTTGCCATAAAATTAAGATTAGCCTCGCGTAAACATATATTATTACTTGCGTTCATGTAACAGATGGAAACATATATTTTTGCGCATCAACTTAACATTATACCTAAAACTCAGCATTCAACATATCATAATCGCAATATTTATAACATTAGTAAAATAATGCTTACACAGATGGAAAGTACACAATAAGTTCAGAACACATCTCTTTATTGATGAATCAAATTTTCAATACAGACTCTAACCACCATGTGCACACAGATGCAGGGGTCCATGCACTCAGCTGCGGACTTCTACACTAGGCCTCTACAAACTTAGTTTCAGAGCCTCTTCCTCTACTAAGACTCTCACTCTTAGCTCTCACAAACTTAATACATGAATGACTCATGACTAATGAACTCCCTTAGACTCTCTATGAATTTTCTTTTATTTATACAATCCCATGGTCTGCGAACCAAGTGCAGATCTCCAAAATCGACACAACCTATCTAGACTAAGGGCAGAAAGACCCTTTTTGACTTTACATATATTCATGCTCTGTGACCACAAAATGTAGAGAATTTACATTATTTATACAAAATTCAGGCCTTCTGCCCCAAACTTGTGTTTGTAACCCTAAAATTGACCCCCAGGGGACTTGTTCCCAACAATGGGACCCTCTAATCATGATCCCATGAGGGCTATGTTGAAAATAATACTGAGAGGGGGGGTGAATCAGTATTATCTAGTCCTTTTAACAATTCTTCCTTATTTATACTTTGAATTATTTTTTCATATCAGTACCATAAAACAATGAGCATGAACAAAAAAAACAGACAGTCACATCAAAGAACACCAGATATAAGGTGG
>APFE031469799.1:958-11268 GCA_000404065.3 Pinus taeda
TTAGCCTATCTTTGTTTCTTTTATAAACTTACAGATGGAGCCTGAAGCCAAGCCAGCTAGCCTTCGAACTGCATTTGTCATACAAATGCAAAGTAGATCAATGTTGCTTCAGTCTATCTCCAGGTTTTGTTTATGAATTAAAAAATTGTGCTACATACAGTCTAATTGCCCTAATTGGTGGCTCTAGTAACCTCTTTAGATCACCCCTGTGTTTTACATATACTGAACATTACTTACTCAACCTAAATCCCTGAACTGAATTGAAATTTGTGAGTAAAAACTTGTTTAAAGTATCGCACTGGTACCATCGCACCCTACCTTCAAGGCAGTCTATATGCATCGCACTTCTCGAGTGCAGTGGGTGCACTGCATACTGAATTCATAGTGTGACAGGTGCAATGGTCAGGGAAGGTTAACTTGACCTTCAGACTTTTGTTTTTTCCTCACTGTTTTCAGTCCTATTCAGGATTTTTGTTGTCTGTGGTCAGTGTATCTCTGTGAAAACCTTCTTCTCTTACATTATTCTGCCTCCATAGTGCAAAGAACTGTAAGTGTTTTTGTGTATTGTGTGCCATTTTCAGTTCTCTTTTGCAAAAAGTAGCATAGTCGAACTGTCGTTTCTTGATCTGAAAGTGCCGTAGCTGCCGTTTTCAGTTTTAGAAGACAATCACATTATTCTTGATAGTCAATTATACAGTTACTATTGCATATGATTTGAATTAATAGTTTTTAAAGTGTCGAAAAGCAATTTTCATTTCGAAATTGCAAAGTGTATCTCTTACCTTCACTTCATTTTGAAAATAAATTTGTTGAGTATTGTCGATTTGAAAGTAATCTAGATTTTCACATAGCTTTCTTATCATCATTCATACATTAAGAAGGCTGAAAAAACAAATACATGCATGTGCATTTGCATTTTGACTACTTGGTTTGACTGAGGACAGTGCATTTAGCGTGTACTCTGTGCTCTTTGCAGAAAGATTCTTAACTTTCTTTCCTTAGTAGCTAGGATTTTCATTGCCAAAAGAAGATTAAAAGTTTGTTTATCATCTTAGACTACATTTTAGGAATTGTATACACATCACACATCATACATCCTCAGAGGCTCCGGTTACTCCGAACAGTTCTGGTATCCCTGCCTCTACAGAAGAAATTCCGCAATAGCAAAAGGACATTACAACTGGTCCTAGTGTGACGGTAAACACTTCTATTCCTGAACAGGCTCCATCTATAGCTGATTCAAAAGGTGTTACTCCCCAACTGTCTATTGTTGCAGAACCTATATCTTCTTCAGCACCAGAAATATTTTACGGACCTAACGGTCTACCTCTTACTCCTGGATTAATTGCCATAGAAGAGATTGTGGAAGATCCTCCATCTAGCACTCCAACACAACTTGGAGCTGGGATTGCCCTGTATCCTTCTTCATCAGAAGATATTCACCCACCATCGGAAATTCCTGAAGAATCGCTGAGGAATATTTTGGATAGGCTTAATATGTCTGAACAACCGTCGACATCAAGGACTGTGTTACCCGACACAGCAATAGCAGAAGCTCCTTCTACTACTCTGACAATGTTCGTTGGCATGGCGTCTGTCCGAACCAGCTTTCAATCGCTGGATGGAGTCCATCCAGGGGCTATTTCAACAGTATGGACTGTTCCCGTTTGTTCGTCCGGAATTATATCTAGAATCTCTTACGTTGAGTCTCAACAAATCGATCCTTCACAAGGTAAATTTGGGAAAACTGGTCCCCAAAGGCAAATCATTCCTTTGAGTACTGGATTACCGTTGTATGGAGGGCCATATACCCTTTCATTGCCTTCCTCAGAAAGACAACCATGCATGAGTTCACAACAAAATTTTGGTTATGCTGGAATCACGACTAGCAGTTGGGTGCCAATCCTGTCTCAACAACCAAGAGTTGTATGCTCAATACAACAAAGTTTGCCTATGACAAATATCCCCACTACACCGGCTATTGTGGCAGTATCGCAAGTACAAGCATTACGAGTTGTATGCCAACCTCAACTTTCGCAAGGTTGTAATGCAACAATATCTTGTACCTACGACACAACTGCAATCACCAACAAGTGGAATGGCATAGGTTCAATCAGGGAACACCAACCCCCATCTTGGTCAAAAAGTCAGTACTGGACAACAGCCCATGGCTTCACAACCATGGCTGGTGCAATACCAACAACTGCAATTCTAGTAGGCTTACCAAGGATATGAGCAACAAGTCTTTGCAAGTAATGGGCAGCTGTATCAACCATATCATAATGATTATGCCCATCAACCTTACCAAAGTTACCAACATCAAATGCATTATGCTAGTATAAAAAGACCGACTGCTCAAACGATTCCATCTTATCTTGGGTATGCTCAACCAAGCCTAAATCAACAGTTGCCTTTTGTGGCAACTTTAGAGTTATCGGATCTAAGTCGACTAACGAACGATCCAATTGCCTACGCCCCTTGGTGGCCGACGATTCCGCAAAAACTTCCATATCATATTCCTAAATTTAATGGAAATTCGGGCGAAGACCTGTCGAATCATGTGATGACTTTTCATCTATGGTGTTCATCGAACACTCTCAATGATGATTCAATCAGGATTCGCCTCTTTCAGCGAACGCTAACTGGTCTGGCAGCAAAGTGATATATCGAACTGCCTAGAGCTTCATTTGATAACTTTAGTACCCTGGCCACAACCTTTTTAACCCATTTTTAGTTACCTATAAGGTACGAAACAAGAACCGAGATACTTACCAATTTCAAACAAATGATGGCCACTCACATATCCGATCATATTCATGAATGGCGACGTCGTCGTAGAATGGTAAAAACGTATGTTCCTGATCAACTATTGGCTGAATAGTTTATTAAGTCACTGTTACCCGCTATTACAGAAGATGCGACAAAGGGAGGAGTCATCACTGAAGAGAAATTTATTGCTTATGCACAATATCTAGACTTGATCTATACTCAGCCTGGCACGCTCTATGATAAAATCCCTAACGCTCCTAGACCAAAATTTTCCATGCCTCCGCCTCCTAAATCAAACAAAGACTCTCATGCCAGTGATGTTGTGATAGGTACGACAAGCACTAAAGCCGCAAAGGCTACATCGAAAAAGTCCCACACGGTTTCGAGTCAAAATGCAAATGAGGAACTTCTAGCCTCGGAAGTAAATGCCGTGTCGACAGACAAAGGCAAAGAATCCAAGCAGCTAGGAGGCAAGAAGAAAAAACAAGGGAAGAAGAAAAACCAGGGGGACTCATACCGTCAAAAATCTTCTGCAAACCCTTCCGGGGATAGGAAACCAAAAAATCCATGCAGTATATGTGACAAGGATCACTAGACCAAAGAATGTCCATATAAAGATGAACTTAGAAAATTCTTCAAAAGTTCAAAAACCTCAGCTGTATTGACTGATCGGTTTCCAAAACCAGGAACAAATCTGGTTGCTAGCGAAAATGCTTCCCCGTCCCAAGTGCTAATGTTGTCAGTTTCAAAGCAACTGAGTGATGCTCTCATATCGACTAGAAGTAAAGATTACGGGAATCCACAGATGTTGAACAACAATGATAATGATCAACCTAGTAGTTCAACAACAACTTCGACCAAAGTTGTGCCACCCATCATTCCTAAATTAACAATAAAACCTCCAAAGGGAGTAGTACACAAATCGACATTTAATCCTCATGCTCATGCAACACAAAGTTATAATATAGTGGAGAACGTTATAATATAGTGGAGTATTTAGCCCAATCGCCCTCTGCGATGTCGACTCTTGAGGTACTGCAAAATTGCCCCTCCCAAAAGCAAGCTTTGTTATCAGCAATAGGTGGGATTCACCCAAAGGATTCCAATCTTGTATCTTTTAATCACAAAGGATACGACCGTCAGTTACCATCTCAACTAGCTTTTCTCATTCAAGTGAAAGCCCTCAACAAAACTGTTCATAGAACAATTATTGATGAGGGGGCATCCACATGTATCATGTTGATGAGTTGTTGGAAAACTCTAGGGTCTTTGTCCTTGTCGCGATCATCCACGACATTAAAAGCATTTGATGGATGAACATACACCCCGTATGGAATATTAAGTAACTTGCAAGTTGAACTGGGGGGAAAAACAATAGAAATCGATGTTGAAGTCATTGATAGAAACCTTGATTACAACATCCTACTGGGAAGACCCTGGGTATATACCATGGCAGCCGTTGTGTCGACCTACTTTAGGAAAATTGCATTTCCTTCCCAAGGAGGAATTACAATCATCGACCAACAAACTTTTCTCCCCAACAGTTCACAAGTTACTGGAAGCATTCTGATGATCCATGGGAGCCCTAACACGCTTCACAATATCGGAGTAGGCCTACTAAAAGACCCTACATTAATGGGAACTTTTACCCTACCACCTCCAACAAATTTGGCGGAAATGGCTAATGTAGGAACCTGCAATATGATATCTTCCATTCAAAAGATGTCAGAAAACGATGTTAAAATGGATCATCTACAAGTTTTGCCTCTAGCCCCACTGGAAATATTATAGCAATCAATGTTTTCAGCATGGGAGGAAAACCCGCATCAACGCTCATCAAGTGTTTGGATAGATAGGTCTCAGGAATATGGCACCCCTTCAGATCCTTGCTCATGAGTACACTCTACAGACGAAGGAATCATTCAATCGATGATGATTGATGGGGCACCATAGGAAGATTACCACCATCGTTCCCATCTTCTGAACTGGAAGGAAGATAATTCCAGTAACCTACACCATCCTTCAGTATTTGACTTTCTAGCAAATACTGTAAATATGGTGGATTCTGAGAGAAACCTATCCAATATCAAAGAGACTACTGCCATAAATATCTCAACCAAAACATACGTTGTAGAGAATATTCATGTTGGCAAATCTTGTTCTTCTTTAGAACTGGAAATATATAGCGCTCCCTTTCGCGAGTCTAGAGATGTCTTTGCTTGGTCATATCATGAAATTCCAGGTATTGACTCGGGCATAGTTGAAGACAAAATTAAGATGTATCCATATGTCAAACTGGTACGACAGCGGCTACGGTAGGTGCACCCCAAGAAATTCGTTGCCATCAAGGCGGAAGTTGAAAAACTCCTCCATGCTGGTTTCATTTACCCCGTTCCTCTAATCGATTGGGTATCAAATATTGTTCCTGTGATGAAAAAAAAGGAACGATTAGAGTGTGCGTCGATTACAGGGATGTAAATCAAGCTTGTCTGAAAGAAAACTACCCTACACCCTTTATTGAGCAGATTGTTGATGAATGCACCGGATGCACAAATCTTTTCTTTTATGGATGGATTTTCCGGGTATAATCAAATAAATATCTGCCCACAGGACCAGTCAAAGCCTGCATTCATTTGTCTGTGGGGCACATTCACATATCGCAAGCTACCCTTTGGTTTGAAGAACGCAGGGGAAACTTTTCAGAGAGCAATGAACTATGCTTTCCATGACATCAAAAACATCATTCAACCATATCTCGATGATCTCCTAGCTCATTCGCGAAAGCGGACCGATCATCCGCGCCATTTGAAAGCGATATTTCTACGTTGCCAACACTACAAGATATGACTCAATCCACACAAATGCGTGTTTGTGTCAGTTCTAGTTGTTTACTTGGCTTCGTGGTCTCAAAGGTTGGGATTCGTCTCGACCCTTGCAAGGTTCAAGCAATCATCAATTTGCCTCCACCTTCAAACTTGCTTCAGATTCAGAAACTCCAAGGGAAAGAAAACTTCCTTAGGAGGTTCATTCCAAATTACGCCGAACTAGCTAAAGGTTATACTCGTCTATTGAAAAAAGAAGTACCCTTCATTTGGGATCAGGTTGCATAGGCTTCCTTTGATGCTTTAAAGCAATCTCTAATACAAGCGTCATTGATGTATGCTCCTAATTATCAAAAAGACTTTAACCTGTATCTGGCTACAGCAGATACGACCATAGCAACGGTTTTAGTTCAAGAAGAAATGGAATTGAACATCCTATATATTATTTAAGCAGAAACTTAAATGATATGGAAACGAAATACTCCTACGTTGAAAAGCTCGCCTTCCCAGTTGTTCAAGCGATACAGAGATTTTGACACTATGTCCTCTTCAAAAAACTACCATTTTATCATATTGCAAACCCATGACTTATATATTGTCGTGACAGTTGCTGGGGGGCAAAAAATGGATAGCAATTCTACAAGAGTTTGATCTGGAATTAAAAAAATCCAAATCAAAGAAAGCCCTGGTATTCGCAAAGTTACTATGCAATCTCCCATCATCGTCCAACGATGCAACATCTGAAGAAGCAATCGTGGATGAAAATTTGTTTCTGATATCTTCAAGCGATATGTGTTACGGAGATATAATCATCTATCTCCAGAGACAAACATATAGGTCTAATACCTCACGCTTCGAACAACGACGTATTTGATACTAAGCGAAAGACTACGTGATCGTTGGTGATACTCTTTACCGTCGTGGTATCGATACAGTTTTGCGGAGGTGCCTCACCCATGAGGAGGCCAAAAAAGTCCTAAATGATTGTCATTCATTTGCATATGGGGGGCATCAATCTGGTTATGCCACGATGTAAAAAAAATTTCGAGCAGGATACTTCTGGCCAACAATGTTCAAAGATTGCATAACCGCAGTTAGAAGTTGTCATGCTTGCCAAATTTTCGATAGCAAAACCAGAAGACCACTAGCACCGCTGCAACTAGTAGTAGCTATTGGGTCATTCGCCAAATGGGGCATAGATTTCATGACATGTAACCCCACCTTGGCTGGGGGGCATGGGTATATCACAGTCACAGTAGACTATTTTACCAAATGGGCCAAGGCGATGCCTACATTAAACAACAACAGCGAAACGACTGCCCTTTTCTTTTTTAATCATATAGTCTCCAGATTCGGTGTTCCACAGGCCATAGTTACAGATCATGGATCACATTTTCAAAATCACATGATGGTCGAGTTGACTGCCAAATTAGGACTATCCCACGACAGCTCTACTCCGTATTATCTGCAAGCTAATGGACAGGTTGAGGCGATCAACGAGGTCCTAAAGTGCATGCTGCAAAGGATGATTGGAGTCCACAAATGGGATTGACACCTAATCCTATACTCGGCCTTGTGGGCATACCGGACATCGGTAAGAAATGCGACCGGGTTCACAACTTTTCAACTTATGTGCAGTCTGGAAGCAATCTTACCTGTTCAATGTGAAATATCGTCCCTCAAACTCGCAGTCGACCTTCTCCCCGAAACCTCAGAAGAAGAGGCTCATTTCTTAGAACTAATCCAATTGGATGAAACCCATCATGATGCAACTTCGGCCAACGAAACTCATAAGAAATGAGTCAAAGCACAATTTGACAAGAATTTCAAACCTCGCATCTTCTCAGAAGGTGACTTGGTCTTACGTTATGACTAGGAATCCGATAAGTTGGGAGCAAGGAAATTCAAATCATTACGGATGGGTCCCTATATTGTTAAGTGTGTATTAGCAAAAGGAGCCTACAAGTTGATGGACTATTATGGGATTCCACTGGCGCAACCTCGCAACGGGTTGTACCTCAAGCATTACTATGCTTAATTCCGCGTAGTAATCCTCATTCTTTTGTTACATTTTTGTTTTCGCCAAGAGAATTTATTTTGGTTAGGTAATCCACTTTTTTGCATTCGTTGCAGATGTCGAACCTACTGAAATCATTCGTCGGATATGCTAACGGAGCAATTCATAGTTTGCAGAACCTGTCTTCTGTGGCATGGGCCATTTTCAATCCCAATGGCGAGTTAGTAAGTTTCAAAGGGGTGTGTATTGGTCGATTGACGAACAATATCACTGAATACAGTGCATTAATAGAACTCCTCTCTGATGCCATCACACATGGCATATACCGACTTATCATCAGGCTAGACTCACATCTCGTCATTCTACAACTCACTGGTATCTATTCTGTATGGAATCCGTCTATCTATTGCATGTTTCTAAGGGTCAGAATTTTGGAAAGACAGTTCGATTTCATCCAATATCAACATATTTCTAGAAGTTTAAACACATTAACGGACTCATTGGAAAATTATGTGTTAGATAGACATTTGCGACATTTATAAAAATAAGCATCACATAAATATATGCAGCAGGATCATGTAACTTAACCAAAATAAAGCTCCGAAAATAAAAAATATATTCATAAATGTTTATAGTTTATACATAATGTTCTGTAACCGAGAAAAAATCGGTCAAACGACCCAAAACTCAAAATGCTAGGGGGCATCCTAGTCCAATGATGCTGGTGATAGTAAGTCACCGCTTGTGCAATCATGTGCAAAAGCCTAGTCCATCGACTCGGCACTCCAGTAGTATGTCGTTGCAACCGTAGAGGCAACTCATCAGTCCTCACATTCGGGATACCAAGGGTAAGACCCTCGATCTAGTCCTGTAGTTCTGAAAGAGTCTTGACCATATCAAGGTTGCGAAGGATGGCCCTCCCCACAACCTCTCCTGCTGGAGCGGCTGCTGGGTCTCTGCGGCGTACTACCAGTCAAACTGGTCCAACATCTGCATAAGCAGATGAGTTTTGATTATTCTTGATCAAAAAACATAAGAACATTATAAAAAACAATGAACAGAGATATGGTCAGAAGAATTACCCATAGCACCCCACTGCTCGCCAGCTGGCAACACCAAATCCGGATCACCCTGGAAATCCATACCATCATATGGGAACCTGGCATAAACCATCTCCTAACGATTTAACCACTCGAAGAAAGTATTAGAAAAAGAAATATGGGGCTGGCCAACATGCTAAGACATGAGGTCAACCCATCTCTGCATTCGTGGTTCAGTCGGTGGAGGTAGGCGAAGTGAATTGTATTGTGGCTACATCAGTGGGATTCTCTCCAAAGCGAAAGTGGTCAAAATAGAACCATAGCCGAAGTTCTTGGATCTTCCGCTTTTCACCTTGGTTAGTTGTTCTTTCATCACAGAGAATATTGCATCACACTAATTGAACACCTTCAGTTCAAGGCATTCCAAAGCATACTGCATGTAAGACCTGTTAGCTATGTGAAGAGCAGAACTACCAGCCAGTCTAGAAAAAGTGAACAGAATTGTCCATAAGGGCCGGTCAGTGACATCTTGGATATTGATCTTGCTGTCTATACTCGACTGAGATCCCTCTCTACAATGTCGGTGAATGTACCCCCTCATGGACTCACCCCCACGGGAAGAGCCTGATAATGAGAGAGGGGCACCATGCCTCGATAAACCAGTCAGAAAATAGATGTCCATGGCATTCAAGGGGATCGATTTGCCCCTAATCTAGAACACCTGGTTGACAGGATCCCAGGCATTGAGGAAATATTGCAACAAACTGATTTGTTGCCTCATGCTAGAGATACGGAAAAAATTCAACAAGCCACAGTTCCGCAATGCATCTACTGTGCCCGGATCATGTAAAGCAACAACGTCCTCTTCTTCATGCGTTCTCGCCATGTAACAACCATTTTGCTCCGATAAATCTTTGAAAAACAAACAAGAGAAGAGTCAGGATCCTCATTTGGTAAAAAACAGGCAAAAATCTAAAACTGTGCAAAAATTTTCCTCCTTGCACCCATCGCACCCCAGTAAGTGTACTGGGAGCGATGCATACTGACTAGTCAGTGAGAAGACCAGTATGCATCGCACCTTTCGATTAAGGAAGGTGTGATGGTGCCAGGGTGAGTTCTTCAAACCCTAGAGGATTAATATAACAAGGAAACAGGCTCAGAATTCAAAAAGAAAAGAATGAAATTGAAGAGCACAAGTTTAGCTCCTACCTGGTCCAAGTGGCGTAAGGAATCGTCCACATAATCTCCCGGAATCAGCTGGTGAAAATTAGGGGGGGAAAGCACCTCTAGAGCTCCAACAAACCAAATTCAAATGAAATGGTAAAATGAGAGGTAAAAGTCACTTTTAATTTACCATGCACGTAATTTGAGTAAAATATTAATGTTCTTAACTCATTTACCAAGCATATGTTTTCATTTCTAATCGGTTTGATGAAGCAATTGAACAGGTAGTACAATCTTTGGAAGAACAAAATGCTAATGGTGAATCAAAGACTCAATGACCATTATCACAAGCAGTTTTAGTGCATAGTTCAAGCTCGTTAAAAAATAAACATAAGTCATGAGCAAATGTTTCCCCCAGCGTTTAAGCTCATTAAAAAATGAACCGGTAAATAACCATTGTGAATGCCTTATCGCCAGCTTTTGAGCCTTGGTCGTGTT
>APFE031469805.1:4363-18849 GCA_000404065.3 Pinus taeda
TTAAAAAGTGTTTTGTAATTTTTATTTAAGTGTTTATTAAAACAATTTAATAAATTGTTATAAACGCTAAATCCAACACCTTAACCCTAAACACCATACCCTAAACCCTAAACCCTAATCGTTTGATGACATTTTAAAAATAGTTTTGTAATTTTTATTTATGTGTTTATTAAAACAATTTACTAAATTGTTATAAACGCTAAATCCAACAGCTTAACCCTAAACCCCATACCCTAAATCCTAAACCCTAAACACTAAACCCTAAACCCTAACCATTTTATGTCATTTTAAAAAGTGTTTTGTAATTTTTATTTGAGTGTTTATTAAAACAAATATCTATATTGTTATAAAAGCTAAATCCACCACCTTAATCCTAAAACCCATACCCTAAACCCTAATCATTTTATGACATTTTAAAAAGTGTTTTCTAATTTTTATTTAGGTGTTTATTAAAACAATTTACTAAATTGTTATAAATGCTAAATCCAACACCTTAACCTTAAATCGCATGCCCTAAACCCTAAAGCCTAAAGCCTAAACCCTAAACCCTAAACCCTAATCATTTTATGACATTTTAAAAAGTGTTTTGTAATTTCTATTTGTGTTTTTCTTAAAACAATTTACTAAATTGTTATCAACGCTAAATCCAACACCTTAACCCTAAACCCCATACAATAAACCCTAAATCCTAAACCCTAAAACCTAGACCCTAATCATTTTATGACATTTTAAAAAGTGTTTTATAATTTTTATTTAAGTGTCTATTAAAACAATTTACTAAATTGTTATAAACGCTAAATCCAACACCTTAACGCTAAACCCCATATCCCAAACCCTAAACCCTAATCATTTTATGACATTTTAAAAAGTGTTCTGTAATTTTTATTTAGGTGTTTATTAAAACAATTTACTAAATTGTTATAAACGCTAAATCCAACACCTTAACCCTAAACCCCATACCCTAAACCCTAAACCCTAATCATTTTCTTGAATTTTAAAAGTGTTTTGTAATTTTTATTTAAGTGTTTATTAAAACAATTTACTAAATTGTTATAAACGCTAAATCCAACACCTTAACCCTAAACCCTAAACCCTAATCATTTTATGACATTTCAAAAAGTGTTTTGTAATTTTTATTTAGGTGCTTATTAAAACAATTTGCTTAATTGTTATAAAAGCTAAACCCAACATCTTAACACTAAACCCTAAACCCTAAACCCTAAACCCTAATCATTTGATTACATTTTAAAAAGTGTTTTGTAATTTTTATTTAAGTTTTTATAAAAACAATTTACTAAATTGTTTATAAATGCTAAATCCATCACCTTAACCCTCAACCCCATACCCTAAACCCTAAACCCTAAACCCTAATCATTTTATGGCATTTTAAAAAGTGTTTTGTAATTTCTATTTAAGTGTTTATTAAAACAATTTACTAAATTGTTATAAACACAAAATCCAAAACCTTAGCCCTAAACCCCATAGCCTAAACCCTAAACCCTAATCATTTTATGAAATTTTAAAGAGTGTTTTATAATTTTTATTTAGGTTTTTATTAAAACAATTTACTAAATTGTTATCAACACTAAATCCAACACCTTAACCGTAAACCCCATACCCTAAACCCTAAACCCTAATCATTTGATGACATTTTAAAAAGTGTTTTGTATTTTTTATTGAAGTGTTTATTAAAAAAATTTACTAAATTGTTATAAACGCTAAATCCAACACCTTAACCGTAAACCCAATACGCTAAAGCCTAAACCCTAAACCCTAATCATTTTATGACATTTTAAAAAGTGTTTTGTAATTTTTATTTAAGAGTTTATTAAAACAATTTACTAAATTGTTATAAACACTAAATCCAACACCTTAACCCTAAACCCTAAACCCTAAACCCTAATCATTTTATGACATTTTAAAAAGTGTTTTGTAATTTTTATTTAGGTGTTCATTAAAACAATTTACTAAATTTTTATAAACGCTAAATCCAACACCTGAACACTAAACCCCATACCCTAAATCCTAAAACCTAAACCTTAAACCCTAAACCCTAAAACCTAAACCCTAAATCCTAACCATTTTATGACATTTTAAAAAGTGTTCTGTAATTTTTATTTAAGTGTTTATTAAAACAATTTACTAATTTGTTATAAACGCTAGATCCAACTCCTTAAGCTTAAACCCCATACCCTAAACCCTAAACCCTAAACCCTAAACCCTAAAACCTAAACCCTAAACCCTAATCATTTTATGAAATTTTAAAAAGTATTTTGTAATTTTTAATTAAGTGTTCATTAAAACAATTTACTAAATTGTTATAAATGCTAAATCCAACACATTAACCCTAAACCCCATAACCTAAACCCTAAACCCTAAACCCTAATCATTTTATGACATTTTAAAAAGTGTTTTGTAATTTTTAGTTAGGTGTTTATTAAAACAATTTACTAAATTGTTATAAATGCTAAATCCAACAACTTAACCCTAAACCCCATACCCTAAACCCTAAACCCTAAACCCTAATCATTTTATGATATTTTAAAAAGTGTTTTTTAAGTTTTATTTAAGTGTTTATTAAAACAATTTACTAAATTGTTATAAACGCTAAATCCAACACCTTAACCCTAAACCCCATACCCTAAACCCTAAACCCTAAACCTTAAAAACTAAACCGTAATCATTTTATGACATTTTAAAAAGTGTTTTGTAATTTTTATTTAAGTGATTATTAGAACAATTTACTAAATTCTTATAAACGCTAAATCCAAGACTTTAACCCTAAACGCTAAACCCTAATCGTTTTATGACATTTTAAAAAGTGTTTTCTAATTTTTATTTAAGTGTTTATTAAAACAATTTACTAAATTGTTATAAACGCTAAATCCAACACCTTAACCCTAAATCCCATACCCTAAAACCTAAACTCTAAACCCTAAACCCTAATCATTTTATGACATTTTAAAAAGTCTTTTGTAATTTTTATTTAGGCGTTTATTAAAACAATCTACTAAATTGTTATAAACGCTAAATCCAACACCTTAACCCTAAACCCCATACCCTAAACCATAAACCCTAAACCCTAAATCCTAAACCCTAATCATTTTATGACATTTTAAAAATTGTTTTGTAATTTTTATTTAAGTGTTTATTAAAACAATTTACTAAATTGTTATAAACGCTAAATCCAACACCTTAACCCTAAACCCCATACCCTAAACTCTAAACCCTAAACCCTAATCATTTTATGATATTTTAAAAACTGTTTTGTAATTTTTATTTAGGTGTTTATTAAAACAATCTACTAAATTGTTATAAACGCTAAATCCAAGACCTTAACCCTAAACCCTAAACCCTAAACACTAATCATTTTATGATATCTTAAAAAGTGTATTGTAATTTTTATTTAAGTGTTTATTAAAACAATTTACTAAATTGTTATAAACGCTAAATCCAACACCTTAACCCAAAACCAACCCTAAACCTAACTAAACTAAACCCTAAACCTAAACCTAAACCTAATCATTTTATGACATTTTAAAAAGTTTTTTGTAATTTTTATTTAAGTGTTTATTAAAACAATTTACTAAATTGTTATAAACGCTAAATCCAACACCTTAACTCTAAACCCCATACCCTGAACCCTGAACCCTAAACCCTAAACCCTAAACCCTAAAACCTAAACACTAAACCTTAAACCCTAATCATTTTATGACATTAGATTTAAGATTTAAGTTCTTAGGATTTTAGGATTATGGGAGAGAGGGAGGGAAGGACTAGGGGATGGATGATGACATAGAGAGATAGAGGGAGAGGGGATAATTGGAGAGAGAGTTACGAGAATGTGAAAGACTAGGATAGATGTTAATGTTAAGTCAGGGAAGAGAGAATGAGAAAGAGGGGAGAGAGTTAAGGGGGAGAGAGAATGACAAAGAGGATGAGAGATAAAAAGAGAGAGTAAGAGAGGATAGAGAAAGGGGGAGATAAAATGGGAAACACAAAGAGAGGGGGAGGAGGTGAGAGAGATGGGGGGTATTGAGAGAAGGGGTGGATATCAATAGAGAGGGAGAGAGAGAGAATGAGAGAAGGGGAGAATGAGAGACAAAGGGATAGAGAGAGAATGAGAGAGGGGGAGAATGAGAGACAAAGGGAGGGAGTAGGAAAGAGGAGGATAGTGAGGGGGGAGGAGGGGGAAAGAGAGGGAAAGAAATAGTTTAGGTGGGAGAGGGGGGAAGAGAGAGGCAGTGAGGGTGAGACAAGGAGAGAGAGAGAAAGGGAGAGAGAATGTGAGAGAGATAGAGTGGGAGAGAGAGAGAAAAAAAGAGTGAGGTAGAGAGATAAAGTGAGGGAAAGAGAGAAAAGGAGAGAGGGAGGGAGAGAGGGAATGAGGGAGGGGGGAGAGGGAATGAGAGAGGGAGTGAGCAAGAGAGAGTGGGAAAAGGAGAGAGTGGGAGAGAGGGGAAGAGTTTTACAGAGAGGGAGTGAGGAGGATATAATGTAAGAGAGTGTATGTGAAAGAGCCATTTTGAGAGTGAGAAAGAGCAATATTGGGAGATAATGAGAGAGGGAGATGTGAAGAGTGAGGGAGAGAAAGTGAGAGAAAGAGAGCAAGAGAGACAGAGAGAAGGGGGGGTGGAAAGAGAGAGAATGAGACAAGGTGGAAGGGAGGAGGAAGTAGAAAGAGAGGAAATGGGGGAAGAGAGTGTAAGAGAGAGAATGAGATGGTGATATATTGATAGAGTTAGAGATAGTGATGGATACAGTGTCAAAGAGAGTGAGAGTGAGAAAGTGAGAGAAAGAGAGCAAGAGAGACAGAGAGAAGGGGGTATGGAAAGAGAGAGAATGAGACAAGGTGGAAGGGAGGAGGAAGTAGAAAGAGAGGGAAAGGGGGGAAGAGAGTGTAATAGAGAGAATGAGATGGTGATATATTGATAGAGTTAGAGATAGAGATGGATACATTGTCAAACAGAGTGAGAGAGGCACATACTAAGAGTCAGAGAGAATGATTGAGAAATAGTGAGAGAGAGAGATAACAAGAGTTATAGGGAGTGAGAGAGAGAGAGGGGGGGATGAAGGGATGGAATGAGGGAGGGCCTATGTTAACCCCTAAACATTCTTTCACAATATATTCATAGACATTTTTAATTTATCTATCATCTGAAAGAATATTCTCATTGGTGTTTATTTCAAAATGGATATTTATTGCAAAATGGATTTTTTGAACTAGCATCTCTCATATTTTCTCACGAATATCTATGAACTAACTCCCATCGAGAGAACCATGAATTTATGCTAAAACCTTTAGAGTGTTGAATCTTTAAAACTTTTGTTTTTTTCCACATAGTTTCTTCACAGATAACGAAGAGGACAAGGGGATTGTACTTTGCCTGAATCAATCTTTGAATATTTTAAACGAGAAGGAAAGCACATATGGGGTTTCATTTGATTCATTTGATGCTAATTCAAGTGTTTTTGGATTTTATTTTCATTGAGAATTACTTCCCATGATTTTATTTTCATAGCATGTATGAGTATGATAGAAATTTTTTCTATATATTATAGTATTGTTTTACATTGTTTAAATAGATTATTAATAATTTTAAATTAAAAAGGGAAAAATTAGGGTTTTATCTAATTTATTTGTTTATAAATAATGTTGTTTTTAATTTCCATATGTATAGGAAACATCGTCCTCTTGCAAAATATATATATTTTTATTTACAAAATATAGTGTCAATGTTATTTGATCTATCATATGTAAATTTATGTGCGTAAATATATCTTTGGCAAAGGAATGGCCTAACATGGTTAATGATTGTCTAGTTTGTATATATGACTACACAACATGAAATTCTTATTCTATGGACCTTTTATTAGAAATTGTTTTATTTTAAATGAGGTTTTCATTTGGTTTATTTTTTATAAATATATCTCATTGAACATCTGTGACTATATGTTATTTATTTTAAATCATGTTTTCATTTGCTTTATTTCCTATAAATGTATCTCATTGAACATGTGTGACACTACATGGATCTTTTATTCAAAATTTATTTATTTTAAACTAGCTTTTCATTTGTTTTATTTTCTATAAATGTACCTCATTGAACATGTGTGACACTATGGAGGAATATTTTTTTGGTTATTTATTTTACCCTCAATCATTTTTGTGTAAATAGATTTAGGGAATTTTTGTAAACAACACTCGAACACTTGATGTTGAGTAATATTTATTTAAATATTTTAAAATGAAAATGTTATAAATATTTCATAGTTATATTGATTCTCTTTCAATGAAGTGTTTGTCGTTGGAATTTTACATTTGTTTTGGATTTTTTCTTTCGAAATTTTTGCATCGAAAGGTGTAATGAATTTATTAGCTTAATAAAATCAAATTCAAAGAATGAATTGATGTCTCCTAACATGTAATATTAATTTATATAACTATGAAAATGTTAATGGTGTTGAATATAATTTTTTTTATCACATAAAATCATACAAATACTATGATTAATATTGATACATAGAAATAAACATTCCTCATATTGGTTTTCCCCAAAACGTTAGATGGTGACCAAAATTCAAAAGCTATTAGGATATTTTAGATAATATTTTTTAGCTTTAAATAAGCTTGATAAACATTTAAAATTATATTTTAATGTTTTAAAATTATAAATTCTAAAATACTCATGACTTTGTGATTGAAGTAAATGATCAAAATTATAATTCAATTGAAGTAATGGTCAAAATTATAATTCAAATAAGGACATAAATAACTAAGAAGATATTTTATTTACCTAATCTTCATAAAAAAGGTTAAAAATGTAGATGTTAATTGTTTTAGAGAAGAGGCATAAAATAAAAGGTTTTTTTTGGTATTATATTTTTTTATACTAATATAAATATATTTCAACAAAAAAAATATCCTTTAAAGAGTGTGGCAATTTAATTTGTATGTCGACATTTCAACTAAACTAGATTTATGACTAGTTTAAAACAATAGAGTGACAATTAGCTTTCAATACCTCAAACAACTCTACATTGCACAATGTAGACCAATATCCATGTTTAGCTCCCTATAATTTTGACGTTGCTAAATTTTTTTTTTTTTTACTCTTGACGGAATCAACCATAGTAGTATACATGAAAGAACTAGTTAATAAGCTTCTAGCTTGCCAAACAATTTTTAAGAACTTTTCTATATCTTAACGATGATCTTATATATTTTCAATGACGGTATGTCTTCTTTCTATCTAGATCTCTATGACTATGAAGCTATAAACAAATAGTGTTACAATTCATGGATTCAAATTGTCACATGTAGATAAAGGTTGGAAAAAACATGTTTCAGATAGAGACAAACAATATCCTTGAGAGAATACTTAAATCTAGCATCTAGTAGTTACACCTCTGCCTTATACGGGGGATGTCAAGCATCGTTCATGCAATCAATAGACTTTAATATTTAATTCCATTTATTGATATTATCTTTTCGGATGTTTTTATAAAAAAAATACTTGAAAGATTGTTGATCTCAATTTTTCTCTTAATGTAGCATTTATCCATACTTCAATGATTAATAAAAACATAAATGAAACTAGAAATTGGTCAGTTCCTATATATGATAGATGCTTGTTTTGCTCTTAATGTTGCATTTATCCATACTTCAATGATTAACAACAACATAAATGAAACTAGAAATTGCTCGGTTCTTATATATGATAGATGCTTCTTAGTCTATATCTTGGTTTCATAAGGGTGCAAGGATTTTTTTTTTTTTATTTTAGTGCCATATTTTTATATCTTCCAACAAAACATGTTTAGTCTCCAACGTTATTCCTATAAAAAATTCTTAAAACCATAAATTTAATTTATAAATTTTATGAGGGTGTTAATGTCATTTTAGAAATTATTTTCAAATTATCTTGTTTTCATTATAATTTATTTAAAATTTTGAATCCAATTGTATTCATTAATTTTATAAAAGTATATATATGAAACCAAAAATTGATTACAACTATAAATTATATATTGATAATGCATGATTATCTTGCATGGATATAGATGATTTTTTTTTCATTTTTTATTAATTTAATAACTTTCATTATATTAGAAGATTACATCAATTTATACAATTTTCTAAGATCCTGTTGTGCTCACCCATAACATATTCGTTGGCCAGTAGGTAATTATAAAAAAATATAACAAATTACCAAAAAAAAAACTAGAACCAAAACACACATCATATCAGAAGACCTTCAAGATCATGATGCAACTAACTACCATTACAAATCATATGAATTTACAAGAGCAGGATGCTATACCCTATATTGTAGTGATGGAGGAGGCCTAACGTCATAGTAGATGTGCTTAAAAGTGATCCAATTTATGTTATAGGAGCCATCGGCCCCTTGGCATGCTAGGAAAATGATTAAGCATATGTGAATGGTTTCTTTCCAAATAATTCATCAAAATAATAGTTTTATTCTTGTCTTCATCTTGGTATTAATTGAGATTCTCCATAGGTTTGGTGATATGTCTCAATTTACTAATAAAGTTGTATTGGGAGGAACTAAGTCCTCAATTCCAAGGGTGTGGGCTAGAATGAGGTCGAGGGTCTCATGATGCCCCGAATCTCCTACAACGTATATTTATTATTAAACCTTCTATAGATTTCCACTTCTATATCTACCTCATTGATGAAGGATTACACTCCAAGAAATATAACAATACTTCCTACAAACCAAAAAACTATTGCCAGAAAACAAACATGAACACACCTAGATGGAATACCCCCTCAACCCAAATATGTACATCATAGACATATACAGGGTGTTAGGGCTAAGATTCGTAACCTAACAGGATAACCGCACCCGACCTTCCATTAAAACACTAGAAACTCGATGTAATTTTAAAATATGGATGACCCTATGTATTCTAGTTCACCCACTAATAGAATTGGCCCTATCACAAAAAAATAAAACTTGAACTAATCCAAAACCTTGTAAACAATCATAATGTCAATCAATAAATGAAAGAGTGATGACCCTATGTATTCTAGTTCACCCACTAATAGAATTGGCCCTATCACAAAAAAAATAAAACTTGAACTAATCCAAAACCTTGTAAACAATCATAATGTCAATCAATAAATGAAAGAGTGATCATTCATGAGCAATTAAGAATAAGGCTAAGACTAGTGAATTATGGTAGTTCCTAGACCCCATAGGGACTAACATAGAGTTGATGGCATCAATACATAGATAGTTAACCTAGCTTAGTGATGTATAAACAATTTATATACTCCCCTGTGCCGAATATGTCCTAGCACATCTCATTGTTTCTCTATTGTGTAGCATTTGATTAAGAGAATTGTATTTCTACGAGTTTCTTTTAAAGAGTTAAAGGGGTGCTTTGATTGGACAAGATTGGAACGATCCTAGGCTCACCCTATAACAGGGAAACCTGATTAGTGTAAAACCTTGTATAAGTCATTATAGAAGGTAATATTTCCCATATTAATGCTCAGTTGATCCCCAATTCAAGAACGCAAATCTAGAGGTGCCATGCTTGAACCAACATAGTGACTACCACCTCCATCATCCTATTGTAATTAATAAAAATTCCTCTCATCAATTATAATAAATTCATATGTTCTTGCATGGCTGGGGTGTCAGAACACCCATCATTAATTATTAAGGTAAAATTAATGGCATGGACCTCCCTGAGCCTCACTTCATGATGTTTTTGAACCCCAATGGGAGGCTATAGATGTGTATTACTTGAATCTCTATTTGTATCTTAATTATTGATTTAAATATAAACCATATTAAGGGGAGAACCTATTGGTGACATGTAAGCAGATGGTGGAGATTTTAAACACATTTGAAAATTTTCATTTACATCATATTTATTTAATTTTTAGTCTTTCTACGTAATCCATTATTATGAAGGTATACTCTGGTGACTAATTATATGTTAATTTCTTATTTTAATATATTTGGATGAGAGTGAAATTCATTACATTTATAGGTTTAAAACAACATTGATTGCATGATGGTATCAATTAAATGATGGAAAAGACAAATTATTGTAACTTATCATGGTGTGGTGTGGCTACATTGGTTAATGAAGTTGAATGTGAGAGAGATACAAATAATATAGAGAAACAAATTGATAGATAAAATGGCTTAAAACATAAATAGGATAGCATATCCCCCCATACTATTTAGTTTTTTTAAATATTATATTGGTTTATTTGGTGCATTTTTTCTCAGTTTCCATATTTTCTAGGTGTAAATATTTTTATTAATTGAGAATTATTTTTTTACATTTGTGACATTACGCAATTAAAACACTACTAGTCTTGTTTCACGAAAATTGTCACCTTGACATTCTGCAATTTGTGTGAGTCCATTACCACTCATACTTTCCTCCTTTGCAAGTGTTAAGCCTCAGTTCTTCATATCAAGCCTTGAAAATAAGAGAAAGCCCTCGAAAGTCTCTAAAACTCTAGTTCCGCACTTTCTCTTAGCATTACCTGTGGTCTCGCACCTAATGGTCATGTCCCTTATGCACCTGACCACTCTGTCTCTGTGTTATGGGCGCGGACCCTTGTAAAAGTCAAAAAGGCGCAAGTATATTCTTAAAAACTCACATTGAGTCATTTCTAGAAGCTTCTGGAAGGAATCTTGAGGTGGCAAGTTCTCTCCTTTAAGGTTCATGCATCCCATACCTTAAGGAGATAACCCCTTTATGTGAGGAGCTTATCCCTTTGAAGGAGGACTATATCCCTTCATAGGTGGACCTGTAGCCTCCTTCCTTTGCACTATAAAATTAAGCATTGGGTTGGTTACTGGGGGGGTTGAAAGCTGTATATGTTTGAGGTGAAATGTTGTTGGAACTTAGTCTTCCTAATTGAGCTTTTGCGAGGAGAGATTACATACCTCTTTGATCTCATTTGGAAGAGTGTGAGGCTTGTCAAAGTAAAGGAGATTCCTGTTTGGACCCTGGGAAGAGCTTGTTCAACATCAAGGCACCAAAGGTTGTAAGGTTCTTCTATTTCAAAGTTAATACAAATAAGTTTATTTTTCTCAATAAGCTATGTTTTATGGTTTATTCTATGGATTCCTTAATCACCATAATGAACATGATTTATGATATTAGCTATGCAGGTGTTATTTGATGTGTGCTTGTTTGTGATTGCAAGTTCTCAAAAGGAAACTCTTTCAGATGGTTGAAGGATGGCTGCAACAAACTAGAGTTGGACTTAAGGTAGGGTCTAAACACCTCTATAGTTTTTATCAATGAATAACAATATGTTTAGAGAAAGGTAGATTTGCTTGTCCTGCTTGTTGCTAGATATCTTTTGATACTAGGGAGATCAGCCTTGTCCGCAAGAACGAATTATTCGTCCAAGAAATTGGCGACTCCAATGGGGAACTAAAATTGGTTTTTGGTTTTCCTTTGTCTTTGACTTGAGAAACATATTCTTGTTTGTGTTTTTTGCTTGATGTGTGTGGGATTGGGTATTTAGGATCTGGATTATTTTTTGTTTTTTCAAAGTTTTCAGAGGGCCACACTTTCTTTTTATAGACAGCCTTTAGTACACAGAGTGGTACCGCATCTGGTTCTTCTAGAAGCCTACAGACCATGTGAAATTTTTTGAAAAACCTAAAATGTTTTCTTTCAGTTAAGTTTAGGTTCCATTTATGACTTTTAGTGTCTACCCAGATCTACATGTGTTCTGTCAAAAATCTTTTGTGAGTAAGTTCTATTGGTATTTTTGTTTTAGATTATTTTCTAGAAGTTTTGCATGCCTGGATTGGTTTTCACTTGGTCTCTGTAGTGACTCAAAGATTAGAAGCCTAAGAAACTTTAGATCACCCTGGTGTCTTTTTGTCTTCTTGATGAGTCTAACTGGTTTGTGAAATCTACCCCTGGTGAGAAATAGATTTCGTTTTCTCTTTGCAAATATTTGAATGAACTTGGTTATAAGTTTTGAATTTCATTTTTATAAAAGAAAACATAGCTGGATGTTTTTTGATTGATTTGTTATTCTGAATGAATTAATCCTTAGTTCACCCAGGGTAGGAAGTATCATTACCCAAGATCTTCCTTCTGGACTCATTTCTATGAAGAACTTGTTAGTCCGGATAAAGATATAACTCTCCCTAAAAATCAACCGATTTTAGAACTTACAGAGCGTGAATCAATTTTCTACAGTCCTTTTAGGAGTGACGCTTGGTACGTATCATTGAAAAACTTTCTGGAAAACTCGGGTCTTAGTTTTTCACCACCTCGAATTCCTTTTCATCCTACGCCCATAGGTTATTATCCTTCTTTGAATATGTCGAGATGGCCATCCATGTTTTCCCAAACACCAGAAACATTTTTATATGGCAGCCCTTCTGTTCCTTCGGGGTATCAGTCACTCACAAGTACCTTTTCAGGAGCATCTCCTTGACCAATTGAACATGAGATATCAACTGGTAATAAAGGAACTCAACTGTTGAGAATAGAGGAAATTCTTATGATGTTTAGTACTATTCCAAACCCACAACCTCTAGGTAGTCAGTTATCGCCTGGGGGGCAACCTCAAGGTAGTCAGTTATCGCGTGGGGGCAACCACAAAGTAGTCAATTACTGCCTCGGGGGCAACCTCAAGGTAGTTAGTTACTGCCTGGGGGTCAACCTCAAGGACAATACATATTGTCAGGATAGTACATACCTCAAGGTCAACCCTAGACTCAGTACATACCTCAATGTCAACCCCAGTATCAATATATACCTCAAGGTCAACCCCAATTTCAGTACGTGCCTCAAGGTTATCAACCTCAAAGTCAGTACCCAACTCAAGGTTTCCAACCACCTTCTGGTCAACCATTTGTACAAGGAACTGGAAATGTACCTCTCAATTATCAGCCCTACGCTCATCTCGGTTATGGTCCTCAATATGCTCAAACTTTTATGGGTACATACCCCGAAATGAACATGGTGTGGGATTCATCTCAACAGAGTTTGCAGCCGAATGTGTAGTTATCAAGTCAACCTAGACAACCTTTGGTTTCTGGTCCAACCCAGTAACCTGTCCAACCTACTGTTCAAACTTCTGCGGCTAGTGTAGTTCATCAGCCTAGGCCTAGTTCACCTCGAACACCACCTCAAATTGCTGCTGCAACTACTGCAACTTCTGTTCAATCTACCCCATGTACTTTTGGAGTATCGACAGCTCCGGTTTCTACTGTTCCTACATCAGTGCAAACTCCTCAAGCCCCTTTACCATAGTCAGGACCTATAGTTCATACTTCAGTTCAGATGCCTGTAGGACAACCTGGTCCAAGTACGGTTGTCACAAGTCAACCGCAATTCACTTATCAACCATACTAGGGACATTATCAATTTGGTCCTACTGTGCAAAACCCACTTTATCATTATCAGTCGTACCCTGGCTATACTTATCAACAACCTCAACAACCCCAATTTGGTTCGGTTAATCTTGGTTTTCCCGTAGGATATAATATTCCCAATGCAAATCCAATTCTAGTTTATCCTAAATATCCTCCTCCTGGGGCTGGTCTCGTTACCCAAGGTTTTCAAGACCCTAACCGTCAGTTATCTTTTATTTCAACTTTGGATTTACCTTATTTGTCACGCCTTACGAACGATCCAATTAACTATCTTCCGTATTGGCCGCCAATGCCTAATAAGTTGCCCAATGATATCCCGAAGTTTGAGGGTAAGTCATGAGAAGATCTGTCAAATCATGTGATGACTTATCACCTCTGGTGTGCATCTAATTCCATTATCGATGATTCAATTCGCTTACGTCTTTTTCAACGCACTCTGATTGGTCTTGCTTCCAAATGGAACATTGAGTTACCATGAGGCTCTTTTTATAATTTTAGTCAGTTAACAACTTCCTTCTTAACTCATTTTCAGTTGCCTGTCAGATATGACAATGGCACATAATTATTAACTTCATTGAAACAATCAACATCTACATATATTTCAGATCATATTCATGAATGGCGACGTAGACGACATTTAGTGAAAGTTTTTATTCTGGATCAAATTTTAGCAGGATGGTTCGTTAAATCATTATTACCTAAAATCACTGAAGAGAAAGTAATTGCACAGGCTCAGTACCTTGACCTTGTCTATATGCAGTCAGGTACCTTACATGAAAAAATCCTCGACCTTCCGAAACACAATCAAATAACTACAGCTCCTTCAAGGTCTCATGCCGCTGATGGTATGATTGTTTCAGTTAGTACCAAAAGTAAGAAGAAATCTCCAAAGAATTCTTCTCCTATTATAACTTTACCAGATTCCCCGACAAGAGACTCTTCCGCTGAAATTCCTGCCGATATCCATGTCGTAGAATCATCTATGACCAAATCAAAATCCGGTGGTAAAAAGAAGGGGAAGAAGAAAAATAAACAAAACTCAAAAGAGAAATCAGATAAAAATGAATCTAGTGACAA
>APFE031469808.1:838-20607 GCA_000404065.3 Pinus taeda
GAGGTGAAGGCCCAAGAAACTTAAAGGAGATGCTTGTCAAATAAATTTTTGTTTATCATAAGAGGATAAGGCACTGGAACTGCAGGTTCTTAGTGAACCACAAGGGCACACTATCCCAAGTGGAGCCACTATTATTACTAAAAAGATTTCAAAAGAAAAGGGTAAGGTAAGGAAGAATCGGTCTTGGTCATTCTCATGCTCCTTTCATGCATAAGAAGAACTTGGCAAACTCAGGGTCAGCATACATCAGAGTTCTTTGAAGGCTCAAACAAGATTTGAAGGGATTGCATACTTATTATGTGGTCTTGGGGATGGGAGTCTATTCAACTTCATATTGAATATGAGCACTGGAGAGTTGTCTGACTGGAAGAAGATTTTGTTGGGTACAAAAGCTATCACCTTGAGGACTTTTCGCTCTAAGAACACAACACATGTTTTTGCAGCATCAGACAGGCCGATAGTTATTTACAGTAGCAATCAAAAGTTGTTGTATAGCAATGTGAATCTTAAGGAAGTCAATCATGTGTGCCTTTTCAATTCAGTTTCCTTTCCAGACAGCCTTGCAATGGCAAAAGAGAACCCGCTTACTATTGGGTAAATTGATGACATTCAGAAACTTCATATCCATGCAATTCCTCTGGGAGAGCATGCTCATTGTATTTTCCACCAGGAGCAATTTCACACCTTTTCCATTTGCGGTGTGAAGTATTCTCAGACAAATATTGAGGAGATTGAAACACACTTTATGTACCTGATAGATAATCAGACATTTGAAGTTCTTTCATCATATCAACTTGATACTTATGAAAATGGATGTTCCATCCTCAGTTGTTCATTTACAAATGAGAACAATGCTTATTATTGTGTTGGGATAGCACATCTATTGCCCGAGGAGAACAAACCTAACAAAGGCCGAATTTTAGTATTCTCAGTTGAAGATGGTAAACTGCAACTTATTATTGAGAAGGTGACAGTTTTGTTTTTTGAGGATCTACCTTTAAAGAAAAAAAGGATTATTTTCAAAGGTATGTTGCTGCAGAGGTTTAATAATATCATTTGAGAAAGTTTGAGCCCTAATCAAAAGGAAAATTCAAGAAATGAAGACATATACACATACCAAAACTTGCGCTACTAAACTGCTGTAGGTGCAGTTTTTCAAAATCAAAATTTCCTGTTTTACACGTCTTCTTCAAGGATCGATTCTGGACAGCTGGGGAAGTATTTTAAAAACCCAAGAGAGGTTTTTGTTCTAGACATACTGGGCTACAAAAACCGCCTTCTGTTTCCTCAAATACGTCATGATATGGGAGAAATGAATGATCCAAATTGCGCTACAAAACTGCTGTACGTGCAGTTTTTCACAAGCCTATTTCTCTGTTTGACACATGTTTTTCAAAGACATATTGTGAGCGGTAGGAAAGGCTTTTCAAACAACCAAGAGAGGTTTTTGTTAAGCATGGATTAGTTCACAAAAGCCTCGTTCAGTTTTTCCAAATACATTTTTTATGAGAAATTATGAGCTCTGTCTCAAGACCTATTTTTCAGCCAGAACGGAGCAAGGAACAGTTTTCTAGTTTCTAGGAACAACAAAAGGATGAGTCATCAAGGGCCATCTGGAAGGTTATGGACTTCATCAAATTCGACTTCATGGAGTTTTATGTGTCAAAAGGAGTGTTTAATTCCTAGATAAGGTTGTTTTGATCATAATGAGGAGTTACACTCCTAATTGTCTTAGGTCTCTAGGACTCCTAGTTAGCTGTCTTTTGTATTAAATAGTTAGTTTAAGTGTCAATAGGTGTCAAATAAGGAGGAATTCGAATTTCCCTCATGCTTGAGGAGGAATCTCAGTTAGGTAGAAGAACTCTATATATAGCTGGAGCAGCAATGTACTCAGGGTTGGAAATTTTATGAAAAAGGCTGATATTTGGCTTATGTAAGACTCTGTTTTGATAATACATGTTTGGCTTTACTTCTCAGGATTCATGAGGGATTTTATGTTCAGAATGTGTGATTTTGTCCTTTTCCTAATTCTTGCAGTGGTATGAATGTGTAATCACTCAGAATTCACTTGAGGTGCTCTGACTTTCCTGTATGCATTCATAGACTGTGTGGTCCTATCTAAGTGTTATGTTCTGAATATTTTAAATGTTGAATGCCCTGACTTCTATGTAAGGTTGAATTCATTGTCATATTGAGATGTTGTTAACTCCATAAGCCCAATGGATAGTTGTTGAATGTGTTTCCACCATTTATATTCTTACAGTTGTTTCACAAAGAGTTACCATCTTATCCATAATCAAAATCATTAACCCCTTTTGAGAGAGCCCTCTCAAGTTGAGGAGGCTAAGCCTCAGCGTAAAGTAGGTTTGTAATAGTTACTTAGAGTCAACCTGATCAGCAGCCTATCAGGACCTGATTTTGAGATAACAGAAGCCAAGGTCTATCAGTAGCCATGATCAATATAACCAGAGATCTCAAATCAAAGTTCATTTTCTTATGTCAAGCTCCTTAAAAAATGAAACAATGTTCCCAGAGAATATTTCATTTCCTTGTGTCAAGCTGCTTAAAAAATGAAACAAGATTCATAGAGTAGAGTTCATTTTCTTGTGTCAAGCTCATTAAAAAATGTAACAAGGTTCTTAGAGCATAGTTCATTTTCTTGTGTCAATCTCGTTAAAACTAAAAGAAGGTTCTATGACCATAGTTCTTTTGTTGTGTCAAGCATGTTAAAAAATGAAACAGATCCCCTTCCAATTTGAGTCTTTGATTATATCTCGTAAATTCCCAATTGAGTCTTTCACTTGATCTCATAAATGAGCCTTCATTACATCCACCTATTAGTGACTAGTAGTCTACTTAGGGGAATGAAATGAAGGTTGGGGGTTATGTGCCTAGCATTGCATTATTATGTTGGGGGTATGAAATACAATCACTCTCAAACATAGTTTTCTCTGTTTCAAGATTATGTAAAAATGAAACTGCTCTTACTCTCAAGCATAGCTTTTCCTTGTTTCAAGCTTTTGTAAAAATCAAACTACCTCCAAGTACTCTCAAGCATAGTTTCTTCATGCTTTAATCTTGTGTAAAAATGAAACCACTCCAAATTTCAAGGATAGTTTCCCATGTTTCAAGATTGTGTGAAAATGAAATCATTCTCATCCTATCCCTCTTGATTACTATTTTTATCAGCCTGATTCTACCAGATGAACCTTAGTTGTCTCATTCCATCGTCACCATCTTCTTGGCTAATCATATGCTTTCACTTAGTTGTTTTACCATTTCTTGAGGAACCACTACGATGAGTGGTCTTACTAGCCAGCCTCTTGACCTCTATGTCTTTTGAGTAGTTCCATCATGATCAAAACTATTTTCTACCATTTATACCTATCATTCCTCCAAGAGGGGTCCTCTTTCAACTCTTTTTAGATTCCCTAAACATGAAAAGATTCCAAAGCACTTTTCTTTTCAAACTCGTTAAAGTAAATGAAAAGATCTCTACCAAGTATAAGTTTAATCCTTTTCTAGACTAGGATAGACTATTTATGAAAAAGGAAAATCTTAGTCAAACATGGTTAAGAGATTCTCCTAAGTCTCGTTTTCTTCCTTTTCCAACTCAAGAGACAATTCTACAAAATTTAATATTTGGATTTTCTTTTTCGCATTTTTTTCATACTCTCTAAACATGAAAAAGGAGTCTATTTATACCTTCACTGGACTCATAAAATCATCAAACAATGTTGGACTCGTCAAACATGATGCGACTAAACCAATCCTTCTCAAGATTTGTTAAAAAATACTCAGAAGGATTCATTCAAAGGATGAAATTATAAATCAAGCATATTTTATCCTCCTCAAGCTTGTCAAAAATAAAGAGGTACTAACTAGAAATGGTTGGGGAAATTGGGAACATGGTATTTCACCTATTAATGGCAAAACATTTCTCTTAAACATGACAATATTTCACCTCATCTCGATGATTGTTGGGTTGTTAAATCCACTTTCCTCTTTTTTTCATCACACCATATTAAAATCCTTGACATTCGACTTTGAGTCAATTATGCCAAATCCATAAAGTGTCACCAATATGTTTAAGAGAAGTCCTTCAATTAATATCTCCTACAATGCTCTTAAGCATTCATTCATGTCTGTCATTCCTAAACCAGCTCTACATCAACATATTCTATCTCAAATATTGATACCTATTTCATGGCATTGATGGGGGATTATTTCCAGGAAAACTAGTGTCTTTTCGATCGACTAGCCCTCTAGGATTGGTAGTTATCCTAGAAACAAACAATAAAAGCAATTTGGGGTTCCTTCTATGTATGATAGATAAGAGAGAAGCAAAGGAACCAACCTGGATCTTCAGCTTAGCTCCTTGCTTGATTTCTCTCCCCCTTGACAGAGATTGCAACTCCTCTCCTACTTATCTCGCTTAGAGAATACCTATAGAGACACAGTAACAAAACACTGTCAAAGAATATTGATCTATTATATCATAAGAATTATAGGATCAGAAATGTAATGAACATACAATGGCATTCATAAACAATAACATTCACAAATTGCACAGTTATATGGAAGAAACTCAAAGAACTTTATTAAAATAAAAGAGAGGATTACAACCCAACTGTCTGATCCAGCATCATCCTCCCAGCATCAAAGCCCTCTTCACCTCATAAAGCAAGAACACACCAACAATACAATGCTCTTTCTCAACCACAAACTATCAGCGCTTCCTTGCAAATTACAAAATTCCAACCTCCAAATCTCTCAGATGAGAGATCCATTTATAGATGTGTGCAAGGGTGTGAGTCATCTCTAGGGTTTTGATTAGTGTCATTCCACTTGTTGTTTTTGGTTCCACTTCGAGATTTCTTGGATCTCTTACTCATCCCTGGGTGAATTTAGAGAGGCAAGTGTCATAGGGGAAGTTTCTAGAAGATTCCATGAACATCCACTTAGAAAACTACCTTGGACATTTTTGCATCCTCTCTCATCGCACCCTACAAAAGGCCTCATCAATATGCATCGCACCTAGCTAGTGTAGGAGTCAGTATGCATCACACCCTGATAGTGGAGCAGTTAGTATGGTCCTATTTTGGTCAGTTCTAGATGGTTTTTCAGGTGGAACTTTTGAGGAATGATGTAATCAGTTGACCATTATCCTTTAGGGTATGAAACAACACTTTTAGGGGTCAAAGATCCCTTAGTTTATCGACATATAAGATTGGGGTTGCAGTGCCCAAATATGTCTATAACAGTTGCCCCCTAAAGCATGAAGTCGTAAATCTTTGATGTCGAGTGAAATTCCTTATCATGAGGATCTGAGGTTTTCAAAACTAGAAGGTGACCTGTATAAGATGCAATACAATACAACATCATAATATAATTTTCATGATCTAGTTGAGGCAGGCATTCCCATACTCAAATTTCATAAAGATAGTCATCTGCATATGCAAACTAGTGATTCTTCAAATGTAGATTCATCATCCCTGGCTTGGATGACCATCTATGCATCTTCTGTGTACGTTTGATGTCTTTATATCCCTGAACATATCGTAGCTCGGATGGATGAAACTAGATCCAGGGTCTTCAATCTCATTCAATCTTTGCCCGAAGTACAAGTCGATCCATGTGAAGATATTTTCTGAAGTCGAACATGGAAAGACATCGCCTGATTACCAGCCAATAATGTGAGCTATTAACAGACACGAGAGGAATCACCGATAATGATAATGACCCTCAAGGTACTACAATACAATTCATGTGGTGTGAATATATGATCCGATGTCGAACACCACTCAAAATCTTTCAGTCGAAGGCCATTGATGTCAACCTGTCGCCGAAAGTGAGAAACTTGCCATTGAGGCTTGCAAGTTTCAAAGTACTAAAAGGGTTGTTTCTAAGTCAACTTCTTGGATAATGAGCTTATGTCGATAAGAAGTTACCCGTCGTAGGAGGGCCTTAATGAATCCCACATCTACGACACAAAACAAAGCAAATGATTTTCTGGGGGTGAAAACGTTCTGATGACACAAGGTTCAGGAATGGTGTTCATGAAAAAAATGGAGGGTGAAGGTATTGTAGTGGATGAGGCATTAACTGGATGGTTGTTTCTCAACTAAATGAATTCTCTTGAACATATCGGTGGCACTGAGATGGATTGGTAGCGTTAACCCCAACAGATGGATGGTGCAGAATACCAATGGTGAAATGATCGGTGAACGGAATAACCCAATCGAACTCAATCAAGGCGACGGAGTGAAAGTGTCATGTTCAAGAGTGACCTGCTACCATAAAATTCTTCAAGTTTTCTTCCGTCTTTTCCCCAGTCATTGCTGACGAGTACCTCTTTATTTTTGTCAAGCTTGAGGAGGATAACATATGCTTGTTCTATAAATTGCCCTTCGGGAAAACCTGTCGCTATATTTTAGCAAGTCTAGTGACAGTGAAACTCGTTCTTGTCTAGGTGGACAAGTTTTTTTCCATTGTTTTAACGAGTTTAATGACAAAGACAACTCGGTCCTTTTAATGTTTAGAGAGTTTGAAAAGGAATGAAAAGGAAACTCCAACAGTTCTTTTTTGTAGCATAATCCCTTAAGTCTGAAAAGGGATAAAATAATACAAAAGGGATGACCTTTCGATCAATTTAGTGAGCTGAAAAGACAAGCGCTTGAAATTTTTCATGAGATAATCCCTCAGGTCCAAAAAGATTAAAATATACAGGAGGGATGGCACTTCCAATCACTTTAGTGAGCTGGAAAAGCCAATAGCTCAACAATCTTTTCATATTTAACGAATCTGAAAATAGTTTAAAGGAGACTCATTTTTGAGGAACGAGTGGCGTTTAGGGTAGCAACTGGTTCCAGGTGAGCTAGAACTTCTCAAAACATGGTGATGTGAAGAGGTTGGCTAATAGGACCACTCGTCGCAGCTGCTCCTCAAAAAGGTAAACAACCAAGTGGAAGCGTATGATTAGCCAAAAGGATAGAGGTGATGGCAGGAACACAACCAAGGCTCAAAAGGCTGATAGCATGGCAATCACAAAGTTTATTTACTGAAGGTGGGTTCATTTTTTAACGAGCTTGAACCGTGGGGAACTATGCTCAGTGGTAGGCTTATTTTTTAAGGAGATTGAACCATGCGACAACATCTGCTTAGTGGTAGGTTTATTTTTTAACGAGCTTGAACCATGTGATAACATGTGCTCAGTGGTAGGTTTATTTTTTAACAAGCTTGAACCATGCGATAACATATGCTCAATTTTTAGTTTTTCTTTTTATGTAAGCTAGAAATGGCAAAACTGAAAAGCTAAAAAAAACAAAAAATCTAGAAAAACTAAGAAAACTAAGGAACTACTGAGGTTAGGTAGGATGGTTTCGTCTACAGAACAAACAAAACACTTCCTTTGCTTTGTCCGCAGAGTGGACGAACATGACTAGTGGGTCAAAACAATCACCTAACCTAAGAAGTTAAAAAGCTAAAAAGCTAAAAAACTAAAAATGAAATCGAAAATGGTTTGCATGCCCCCAGCATGATGAAAAGAGAGTCTCCAGTAACCATACGGAAATCACTGTGGTTAAGCAGGATGGTTTTTGTCAGCAGTTAGACAAAACATTTCCTTGTCTTTGTTCACCAAATAGACAAAGGTGAATGGTGTGTTAGACCAATCACTTAACTTACAGGGAAACCTATCTTTTTAGCTGGGTTCATCCCCCAAATAGACAAGTAATATACAACGGTGCATGCCCCCTAAGCTTTGTTACATTCACCAGACTACTCCTAACAATCAGGTGGATGGAATGAAGGTTGGAGAGACATTCTCGACGCAAAAGGACCATTTAGGGACAATGATCTACTTGGAGCTATGCTTGAACCGGGGAATGAGAACTGGTCAATAGTGACAATTTTGCCTTCATACGAGAAACACATCACTCGAAAGAGTGTTGAAACAATAGCTTCCATGTTATAAACATAGTCATGTCCAAGGAGTCGATTGTAATCTAATGGTCCTTGGACTACCATCGCATTCAAATGAACGGTTTTCCTTCCCAAAGTTATCGGTAACTCGGGAAGGATCCCTAACGATCGACTAGTCCCTTTGTTAAAGCCTGACAAATTGTGTATGACAGGCATAAGCAATGGCGAACCAAGCACTTTCCAAGTAGTTGAGGAAAGGATACTCACTGATGCCCCTTCATCTATGATAGTGCCAGAAACGATCATTTTGTAGACTTGCACTATGATCCAGAATGGTACATTAGAAGGAAGGCAAGATCTTGCTAGTTGATTCCAATCAAAGGAAGTGACTAGACTACTTGGAGGGCGTACTGAATAAATGATTGAGTTAACTCCTTGAGTAGCAGGAACTGGGGGATTCTCTTCCTATTGTGAAGGAACGGGTGGATTGCCCCCAAGTTCATCAGCCTTTGAAGTGATAAAAATAATTTGAACAGTATCGTTCTTACTCTCTTCGAGAAGGTAGGATCTTCTGAAGGTAAAACTAGGTCGACTACCATCTCGACCTATTGAATTTGGTCCAGTATGGACTCAAAATATTCTCTTTCAACAATAGGTGTTTCGACTGATGGGAGAGTTTCCTATATCTAGATGGAAGTCGTTGCGGTGAAGCAGGATGGCTATGCAAGAATCTTTTGGCTTCATCCAAAAAAGGACAACGAGGAAGGGTATAGTCCCCATCACATAACCTACATGGAATTTTGACCTTTCCTTTCTGTCCATTATTAGTAGTTGATGGTGTGCTGTCAACATGATCACCAGAGGTGGATGAAACTGGTTGGTGTGAACAGGGTGCCCATTCTCTCAAGATCCGAGGAATGCATGGAAATTCTCGATGAAAATGGTCTCCTTTACAAATTATGCAAGGAAATTTGGGAGATTTAATGTGTGGATTTTCACCAGATGATTCATGGTTGCACCCTTGCTTAATTGGCTTCTTCTTCTCTTTCCCTTTCTTCTTCTTCTGAGCCACCTGGTTACTAGCGTGAATACTTTCACCAAGTGAAGAGGAAGAAGGGGAGGGAGAAACAAATGAAGAAGAAGGTGAAGGGTCAACTTCAGAATCAACTTGATGCTGATTCGATTGTGGAGGAATTACGATACTTTGAATGACAGAGGTTGAGAATAGCCATACTGGCAGGCCAATTGTGATTCCCGGAAGGGAAAATGTGGCCATATATGGAGCACCAACATTTCCCCAAGAAGGAAATGGACTAGGATTCCCCTCAAAATGGATTCCTTGATTGGTGGACTCCATTATCTCAACCTAAGATCAACGAAGGAACAGAGATGTTATTCCGAATTTAATAAATTTTAATGACGCTTTGACACAACTTTGCTTTTTCAATTTTTAAGAGTCAAGAAAAAGCTAAAGATGACTCTATCCGCCTTTAATTTTTAATGAGCTTGAAGTGAAAAATGCTCAAATGGACCTTTTCTTTTAAAGAGTCGAAAAGGAACCAAAGTGACTACTCTGGAAATCAAGACAGAGGGATTACCAAACCAATCACAAAACTACAATATACACCTTGGTGATAAATTAAAGAGAAATACCAAGGACTTATGTACAGCAGTCAATCTTCATGAATGTTGTGTTCAGTGCGTTGCGATCGATAGGGTGGCAGACATGGCTTCCTATGGATAAAGGATGTAAGCCTATTGTGGTCTCCCAATATATACTCAATGGTATGGGGAGCACAAGTCCGTGGTAGCACTTGTCATATCAAAGAGGAGGAATCACCCAACCTTCGATGAAAACGATAGTTACTAGATTTTATGACACTAGAACACGTCTCTAGCCTAGACCTCTAGATGTCTTGCATTAGGTTCCAAAACGTTGTTAGGTTCATTGAGATTTATTTTAGAGTCGATCTTATTTAAAATTTTGTCTTTCAATGGCTCACCGCATGATGTTGATTTGAAATTCCTAAAAATGCAATCTACAATGATAAACAATCATTGTTTATTTTGATCAATGAAAATCCTAGCTACTAGGGAAAGAAAATTATGATTCTTTCAAACAAAGAGAAAAGAGCACACTCTAAATGCACTTTCCTAAATCATTTTTCGCACACAAGCTATATGCAAATGAAAAATACATGTATTTGTTTTTCATTCCCTTCATGTGATAAATGCCAAAAAGGAGAAACAAATGTAGTAAGAGATCTGAAATGCTTTAATCAAAGTGACATTTCGACAATTTCGTTTTCAAAATATAGGGGAGGACTAAACGAAACTTTTCAATTTTGAATAGAAAATGCTTTCGACACTTCGAGTAACAACAAATCAAATCAAATACATGACAAAAAGTTCAATTGACTATTCAGAGAAGGAAGATTGGATGACACTTCTCTATTTGACACAAAACGACAGTTACAACACTCTTTGTACCAAAACGACAGTTCGATTTAAGCAAATTTTTGAAAAAGGATTGTAAATGATGGACAAATACATAAAAACATTTACTAATCCTAATCAATTGAGGCTGGTCTATGTAATGCAAGCAGGCTTCAGTAATGACGCACTGTTCATAAGCAGCAAATCAACTAAACAGAACTAAACAAGGACAAAAAACCCAAATTTCAAGAAGGGAAATAGGCTCAGTCAGTCATCACACCTGGGCTTTAGAGAAACAAGGATGAATTGCACTTTTTAGGCTCGAGAGGTGCGATGCATACTGGTTGACAGTGACAGATAGTGCGATGGGCCAAGGAGCGCAAGTGAGGTGGGTTTTGGCTCAAATTTGCAGCTAATTTCAGTGATTTAAGCTGAGCTATGATGGACAGTAAAGAGCAAAGTATAGAGGAATGATCTTGGGAGGTTATTGAGCTACCAAAAGGGCATCTAGAATTCTTGTAAGTCAAATGTTCAATTCATAAACTAAACCAGAGATTGACTGAAGTAGCATTCATCTACTATGCATATGTAGAGCAAGAGCAGTTCGAAGGCTATCTGGCTGACTTCAGGCTCTGTTTATAGTTTATAAAGCAAACAACAATAACAAACAAACACCTATTCAGTCCCCAGTGGAGTCGCCATTTTGTTTCCGGGAAAACTAGTGCCTTTTCGATCGACTAGCCCTCTAGGATTAGCAGTTATCCTAGAAACAAATAATCAAAGCAATTTGGGATTTCTTCTATGTATGATAGATAAGAGAGAAGCAAAGGAACCAACCTAGATCTTATAATTAGATCCTTGCTTGATTTCTCTCCCCCTTGATAGAGCTTACAACTCCTCTCCTACTTATCCCGCTTAGAGAATACCTATAGAGACACAGTAACAAAACACCGTCAAAGCATCTTGATCTATTATATCATAAGAATTACAAAATCAGAAATGTAATGAACATACAAGGGCATTCATAAACAATAACATTCACAAATTGCACAGTTATATGCAAGAAAACTCAAAGAACTTTATTAAAATAAAAGAGAGGATTATAACCCAACTGTCTAATCAAACATCATCCTCCCAGCATCAAACCCTCTTCACCTCATGAAAAGCAAGATCACACCAACAATACAATGCTCTTTCTCAACCACAAACTATCAGCACTTCCTTACAAATTACAAAATTCCGGCCTCCAAATCTCTCAGATGAGGGATCAATTTATAGATGTGTGCAAGCGTGTGAGTCATCTCTGGGGTTTTGATTAGTGTCATTCCACTTGTTGTTTTTGGTTCCACTTCGCGATTTCTTGGATCTGTTACTCATCCTTGGGTGAATTCAGAGAGGCAAGTGTCATAGGGGAAGTTTCTAGAAGATTCCATGAGCATCCACTTAGAAAACTACCTTGGACATTTGTCCATCCTCACTCATCGCACCCTATAGAAGGCCTCATCAGTTTGCATCGTACCTAGCTAGTGTAGAAGTCAGTATGCATCGCACCCTGACAATGGAGCAGTTAGTATGGTCTTGTTTTGGCCAATTCTGGATGGTTTTTTAGGTGGAACTTTTGGGGAATGATGTAATCAGTTGACCATGATCCTTTAGGGTATGAAACAACACTTTTAGGGGTCAAAGGGCCCTTAGTTTATTGACATATAAGATTGGGGTTGCAGTGCCCAAATATGTTTATAATAGGGATACATCAAATGCCCTCCTACGATGAGTTGTTTCCTATTGACATCAACTCATTATCCAAGAAGTTGACTTAGAAACTCCCTTTAGTGCCTTGGGACTTGCATACATCAATGGAAACTTTCCTTGCTTTCAGCGACATTTTTTCATCATTGGCCTTCGACGGAATGATTCTATGTGATGTTTGACTTCAACTCACCTATTCACACCATACAACTTATACTCTAGTACCTTGAGAGCCATTAACATCATCAATGGTTTCCCTTGCATCTGTTAATGGCTTACATCATTAGATGGTAATCAGATGGAATCTACCATGTTTGACATCAACCCATTTATTCACATGGTTAGACTTGTATTATCGAATGATTGAGTGAATGAAAATGAAGACCCCTGATCTAGTTCCATCCATCTGAGTTGCGATTTTAGGATTAGTATAAGATCACAAAAGTGTGATGCATGTGATCATACAAAACATGATCTAAGAACGGGTCCACTCTATGTCATTAGTGGATGAGACTTCTTGATCATTGTACATGTAATATTGATTCAAATGTTGAGCATGGGTATGCCTCCTCATCAAGATATCATGATGAAAATGTATTGTAAAAGATGATGATCTCGACTAGTTGTTCTTGATCTCGACTTGTCACAAGGTAAAGCAATTTAGCCCTTATCCATTGCTTTTGACTTTATACTTTATTAGGAAATATGTTATAGGCTAGTTTGTCACATCAACACAATAGACCAGCAAACTGGATCAATCAACATCCTGGAACACTTTGTTATAACGCCTTCACAAAGCCCTAAGCATCACTTCTTCAAAAAATTTCTAGGAAAATTAGCTCAAAAACATTGCTTTTAGCTGCAATGCACCTTGCATTCATAGTCACCTATGCTCAATGCATGTTTCATGCTTGTTCACCAACGTTGGTCAACACATGTTGCTCCATTTTGCAGGTGCGCTTATTCTATAAATTTAGGAAAATAAAAAATATTTCCAAAGATTACTCTTCCAGAAGCTTCCCAGGTATATTTAACCGTTTACCATGGACATAGAGCTTGAATCCTATCTTGGAGACCTTATCTCTTATCCCTTGAACTCCTCTTCCCCTCTTAAGTGGATCTTAAGCCTAGATTGGTAATTGGATAAGAATTTCCAAACTACCACACTCCTATAAATTGATTTCCTCCCATAAGGTCTGGGTTGGGTTTTGGACATTGATAGTGCCCTTATGTTGCTTCTTTGAGCCTAATAAGTCAACACACATTTATGCATTAGGGTTGATATTGAGGTAGGCTTTGTGGCAAGGAAGGACAAGTCAACTTGGGGAGACATTTACAATATCAGCTTCTATTTATGGTTGTAAACTCTCTCCTATATTTATCAATAAAAAGAGCATCTCGTTTTTGTATATGTGTTATGTTATGTTTGCACTCATTTATTTTAATGCCATGTTGATTCATTAAATATAGATTTTAGATTATGTGACATGGATGTTGTGGATCCTTTGCTTCTTTTAGTCATGTATGTAGGTTCTAATTATAGCACTTAGAGCTAGAGTTGGAGCTTACAAGTAAGGAGGAAAGGAAGGATTGCTACAAATTCAAGGTATGCTTCTTTCCCATACTCTAATTTATTTAAGGGAAACTTCGTGTTTATTGTCTTCTATTTTTCTAGATCAGTCCATTAGATCTAGGGAATTCACCTTTGTCCATAATCGTGAAAATTCTGCATAACAAACCCCATGCCATATTCCAAGAGTGAATGTGGGATCTCATGGAATAAACCAAAAAAAAAAACCAAACCAGGGCTTCCAGAGGCCAAACGACCTCAGCCCTCAACCAATGATTCCACCACACATTCAAACATCACTAACACCAACCAGATCGATTTCTACACAAGCTATACGAGGCTCCAGAAACTAGTAACTCAACGCATAGTCTTTTAGGGCTCCAAATCATTTGTCCAACCCGACTCTAGGACTATTAACTCAACCCACTAAGGGCTCGAGAGTGTTTTTCCAACCTAGGCTCCAGAACTAGTAACTCAACCCAAGTTGTTATAGGGCTTCCAAAGTGTTTGTTCCAAACCAAAACCATAAGGAATTATGAGCACCAATCAGAAAACAATCAAGTGGGAAAACCAAAAACACCATCATTATCTAGGAAATGGAAAGGAAAGGTTAAAACCACTATTATACAAGCAATCCTCTATGCCAATGACAACACATAACCAGAAAACCTCACGCATCTACCATGCATCCATAAATCAGCAAGGAAATCACACATAAAACCAATTACCTCAATCCAATTGTAGTTGTTGATGCACTTGTTCCCTTGTGCTTTCCCGCTTTCCCTTGCCTTCTTTTTCCAATCCAAGTATGCCAAAATGCTCCAATAATTCTTCAAAATTTCTCTAATTGTGCAAGAGTGTGAGAGAATAGAAGAGAGCTCCAAGCTAAAACTGACAAAATTTGTGAATTGATCCTCAGAAGCTTTTTTATCATTGAGTTCTCTATTTTCTTGATTTTCCTCTCATTTTCCTTCATTTTTCCTCACATGCAAATCTATAAACTTTCATCTCCCTTTTCACATATTTTTCCTTTATTTCTTAAATAAAATGCCAATTATGGCCACATTGTCTTTGCCAATGCCTTTGCCAATTTCCATAGCCATTAATTAATCACCAGTGATCCCCATCACTATTTTTTTCCCAACATTCATCTTGGAATATGTGTCCCATGACATTGGTTATTATTTTTATTTACATAGAAAATCAACTAGGGGATTTTACAAATAGGGCCAAATTTCAAGTGAGGCATTGAGCTCATGAATGGAAAGAGTCAGGATTGATATTAATAGGCTATGGGAGTTGTGGGGATTGAATTGTTAAGGTGAATAAGTCTAAATGAGGCCAAGAGTATGCTCTCATATGAAATAATTATTCCATGAGAAGGGGTCTCCTTGTGAATAATGGGGCCCATATTCCATCTTTTTCCAACGAGAAAATCAATACGTTGAGTGAATTTTCTTCCACCAGTCCGAGTGAGGTCAAAACCATTGAATTTCTCTTACGAATATGGGTAGGTCAAACTTAGAGAGTTAAATCATAGGCATTTATAGGGCTAAATTCCAATAGTAAGAAAGACTATTAATATTCTAAGAAAGGTGATCTATGAGGTTCTTTATTTGAAATTCATATAAAATAAATTCCTCCAATAAATTCCATCTAATAAATACTGCTACAGTTATGAAATTTTTAATTTTTGGATTGCACAATTTGTTGCTAGATATTTCCAATTTTGAACAAATTTAATGGTGTTTTGTAATAGAACTTATTGCCCTAAACTCCTGAGGCAAAACCCTGAATTATTTTTTGGACTTGACTAATCATTAGGACTATTACAAAAGCCAAAATTGTAGAGAAAGGGAAGGGATCTTAAGATGCTCCATTATAGAAGCAAAAACCTTCCGAGATGAAGGAGGGGATGTGTAATTAGCTTCTTCAAGTTCACAAGTAGATCATGAGGCATGGTTGGTGAACTTAAGCACATATTTTCATATGAGCCCTCACAAGGAGTGGTTTTGTAAGTATGAAATATTCTATAGTGGTAATATTTTCTTAGGAGACAACACGAGAGCTAGAATCATAGGACAAAGAAAATTAAAGTTGAAACTCATGGATGGAAGAATTAGGACACTCTTTGGTGTTATGCATATTCCAATATTAGCTAGAAATTTTATTTTTGTAAGCAAGATGAGTGATGCATGTGTAAAAATAGCATTTGAAAAGGATGTCGACAGGATGGTTCAAGGAGAAATGGTATTGTTGATGGGACTTCGGATTGGAACTTTATATAAGTTGTTGGGAAAAATTGTAAGTGTTGGGTGCAATATTTTTTTGTTCCTAGGAGAGGAGAAAAAAAAGGAAAAACTCTTGCAACTTCAGGAGAAAAGACTATGTTGTGGCATCAAGTACTAGGACATATCAAAGAGAAAGGAATTCAAGTACATTATGGTAATGGTATAGTAGAAGGTATGTATAAATGCTCTCTGGATTTTGATTTCTATGAACATTGTTTATATGGAAAGAAGAATCAGGTGAGATTTCCTTTGTGGTAAAAGAGAAAAGGGAATACTACAACTAGAGTACAATGATGTGTTTGGACCTATGTCGGTTCCATCATTACATAAATCTATGTACTATGTCTTATTGATAGATGACTTCTCGAGGTAAGGAATAAATCTAAAGTCTTTGATAGATAAAAACAATTTAAGGCTTCAGTGTTGAATCACATAGAGAAAAAAATAAAGGTGTTAAGGATGAATAATGGTGGAGAGTTCTACGAGAAGGATATTAAATATTTCTATCAAAGGTGTGGCATAGCATGGTAGAATACTAACCCATACACACCTCAATGGAATGGAGTTGTAGAAATGATGAATAGGAAGTTGATGGAAAAAGCAAGGAGCATGCACAATGGTGTCGGGTTAGGACTAGAATTATAGGTAGAGGCATTGTATACTACATGTTACTTCGTAAATGAATCGCCTTCATCAACATTGGATGATAAGACTCACTTGAGGTATTAACTAATAAGAAACTATCTCTCACACATCTCAAGGTATTTGGTTGTGATGCATATGTACATGTTCCAAAGGAAGAAAAAAACTAAGTTGAATAGAAAATTTTAAAGGTACACCTTTATTAGTTATAAATATGGTTTAAAAGGTAAAAATATTTAGAACCCATAAACAAAGAAGGTTGTGTATAGTCAAAATGTGGCATTTAGAGAAGTGAATTATATTATCAAACATGAAGTCCTACCAAGGGAGAAAGAACTAGAGAGGATAGAGTTTGAACAAAAGTATGATTATTTAAACTCTATAGAACAATAAGAGAAGAAGAAGAATCACATACTCCAGTTTTAAGGATACCAGTTAGGGAAAGAAGGTAGCTAGAAAGGTATACTCCACCTTATTTCTCTTAAAATATTGCTTTGTTTATTATAGATGATGATCCTAGAACTTTTAGGGAGGTAGTGGATTCATAGGATGGAAAACTTTAGAAGAAGTCCATGGTTTGAATGTAAAAGGAAAAGTGGATAAACGAAAATCTCAATTAGGAGAAAAAGGTTATTCCTAGGTGCAAAGAATTGACTTTGGTGATATTGTTTCTCCTATTGCAAAGTTAACTTATATTAGATTTGTGTTATTTGTTGTTGGTTCTTTCGATTTTGAGGTAGAGAATATGGATGTGAAATTCATACATAGGGATCTAGAAGAAGAGATCTAAATGAGGTATCCAAAAGGATTTACTACGAAGGGTAAGAAAGAGTTGGTATGTAGGTTGAAAAGGTCCTTGCATGGATTGAAGCAATCACCAAGGATGTGGTATCAAAATTTTGATACACACACAACTATATATAATATATATATATATATATATATATATATAGATATATAGGTACTTGGATTCACAAGGAGCAAAGAAGACCATTTTGTGTAATTTAAATTAGCTGGTGATCATCTTAGTTATTTGGTCTTGTATGTAGATGATATGTTGTAGATTAAAAATGGCATGAAAATCATTCAGGTAGTGAAAACCTAGTTGTCCTCTAAATTTGTCATGAAGGAATTTGGTGCTGCAAATTTTATCTTGGGCATGGAAATTGAAAAATATTGAGCAAAGAGGAAATTATGGTTGAATTAGACAAAGTATATTGAGACAATATTGAAGAGGTTAATATGAAAGAAAAGTAAATTGGTGAAGGTCCCTATTCATATAGCTGTAAATTATCTGAAAATAATTGTCCCGAGACACAAGTAGAGGAAGAGGATATGTCTCGTGTTCCATATCCTAGTGCGATTAGAATTTTGATGTATGCAATGGTTTTTACCAGACTATACATTGCAGATGCATTGGGAGTATTGAGCAAGTGTATGTCAAAATTTGGGAGGGAGCATTGGAAAATAGGGAAGATAGATTTCAGGTATATATGTGGCACTACTAGATATGGATTGTGTTATCAAGGAAGAATGGGACAATAAGATTGGACAAAGTGTTGGATTCATGGATTTGTTTATTCATATTGTGCTAGAGATATGGATCGTAGAAGATATACAAGTGGATATGTGTTTAACCTATTTGCAGGAGCAATCGATTGGATGAAAAAGATGCAATCTATAGTGGCACTTTCAACTACAAAAGTTGAATACATGGAAATCACTCATGCAAACAACAAAGCAATTTTCTTATTGAGATTTTGTTCAGGTATGGGGTTGTACATCAATATATATATGGATAGAATGTGACAACCTAAGTGAAAGTTTCTTTGTAAAGAACCTTGCTTATCATTTGAAGACAAATCATATTTATCTTCAGTATCACTCTATGAGGGATATGATTGAACACAAGAAGGTGTTGCTAGTACACTTTGAAGAATGTTGTAGATGCATTAACAAAATATATGACCACTAAAATGTTTTCTTGGTGTAGAAGGACATCATTACCCTGAAATGTTGATAATGTACACCTGTGGACCCCTGAATCCAAAGAAAAGTATAAGTGGGAGAATGTTGGGTATGTGCTATATTATTTACACAAATTATATACACCACAAAGAAATAATGATCCTAGTGTTAGAAAATTATATATTACAGATCAATGGAACACATAGAATATTGCAGAAATATAAACACAAAAACACATAAAACTAGAGAGACACAGATATACATGGTTCACCCAGTTTGGGCTATGTCCACCCCGAACATCCAGTCCTTCCTTTCTATTATCTATCAAAATGAAGAGACACAACCTACAACAGATCCGCTATAATATCCTTTGTTTTCTCTCACAGTCTCACCTCTCAGTTTCTTGCTCGAAGATTACACATTTATAACACAGCCTCAATACAATGCCCTCATACAAAGAGAGAGGTTTCCTTCTAGGGCAAAAAACCCTAAACTAAACATAAGTTCTACCGTCAGATCATCCGCCTAATGAATGACCTAGATTGAACATAAATTACTATACTTTTACAAGGCAATTTTACATCTATTTTTAGCTTCGGGGGCGCTACCCCCGAAACCCCCACCGGGGGACCACTGGCCCCCGGACCCCCTAGCCAAGGGGGATCTGTGACCCCCGCCTCCCCCGAACCCCCACAGGGGGGACAAGTCCCCCCACGTGGAGGGGTGTACAAACTACCTGGGGTATACATCCAGCTAAAACAAAGACCTCTAAATAATCATGCTCCACACCCAACAATCTCCCACTTGGAGAATGATTGTAGCAACTCCACCACTACTTCATTTGCTAGACAATGACTCCTCTTTGGGCCTAGCTATTTATCATCTTCATCGTCATCCTTGAAGGCCAATTGAAACTGAGCATATTCTCAGTTTCTCCTTGGTTACAACTTTTGTTAGCATATCTGCAAGATTCTGGCTAGTGTGTATCCTTTCCATCTTCAACTCTCCATCTTCCAACACTGATCATATGAAATGGTACTTGAGCTGTATGTGTTTAGTCCTAGAATGAAATTTTGAGTTCTTTGCAAGATGAATGGCACTTTGGCTATCATTGTATGACATGCCCATATCATGCTCCTTACCCAATTCACCCATAAACCTTTGTAACCAAATCATTTCTTTACTAGCCT
>APFE031469808.1:22447-53680 GCA_000404065.3 Pinus taeda
CCAAGGAACTTGAAGGCCCTCTATTTATTAGATAAACAACAATATCTACAGCATCTGCCCAAAACTGTAAAGGCAATCTTGCATGCAATCTCATGCACCTTGCACACTCCATGATTGTTCTATTCATCCTTTCTGACACACCATTTTCTTGTGGTGTTCTTGGAATTGTCTTCTCTCTACAAATTCCATGCTCTGAACAATACCTATCAAACTCTTTGCTGCAATATTCACCTCCATTGTCTGAATTGAGACGCTTCAATTTCTTTCCTATCTCAATCTCAATCAAAGCTTTCCATTTTTTGAAAGTATCAAATACATCAGATTTATTCTTAATACAGTAAATCCAAGTTTTCTAGTTGCGTCATCAATCAAATTAACATAATAATGAGAGCCACCAAGAGATGATACCTGAGCCAGTCCCCATACGTCTGTATGCACAAGCTCTAATTTTTCTCTCTTCTTTTCTTTCCCAACTCTGAGAAATCTGACTCTCTTCTATTTTCCATAAATGCAATTCTCACAGAAGTCCAAATCAACATTCTTCAAATCCAGCAACAAATTCCTTGAGTGAAGAATATTCATCCCCTTCTCACTCATGTGTCCGAGCTTACGATGCCATAATGCTTCATCTGCTCCTTTGGAAGTTAAAGCATTAACAAAGTTTGAAATACCATTGCATAAATACAATGTATCAACCTTTTCACCTTTTGCTATTATCAAGGCTCCTTTGGTGACCTTGCAAGCTTTATTTGTGAAAGTTGTCACACAACCTTCACTGCCTAATTGCCCTATTGAAATCAAATTTTTCTTCAGATCTAGAACATGCCTTGCCTCCTTTAGTAGCCATTGGTTTCCATTCTGCTGTTTTACAAGAACCTTATCCATTCCAACAATTTTACATGGTTTATCATCACCCAAACGAACTTGTCCAAAATCTCCTTGAACATAGTCATGAAAGTATTTCTTATCAAGTGTGGCATGGAATGAGGCCGCTGAATCTACCACCCAGGAATCAATAATATTTTTGAAATAAAGAATCAAAGCATCTTGTAACACCTCACTTGTCACATTTGCTTCATGATTGTTTTCTTGTTGTGCATCTCCATCTTTTCCCTTTCAAAATCTACAGTCTTTCTTTAGGTGTCCTTTCTTTCCGCATTTCTAGCACACTATCCCTGATCTGGACTTGGATCTGCCTAGCCTTGGTTTACTGCTATATCCTGAGCTCTTTCCTCTTTCCATTTTTCTTCCCCTAGACTCTGCACTTAAAGCATTACCCGATGTCTCATCGAAGCTTTTCGGTCGCATTTCCTTACTAAGGATAGCACCAACAACATCATCAAACTTTAAAGTACTAGATCCAAAAACAGAGTTACTAATGGCCATTACTAAACCATTCCAACTTTCTGGCAATGAGCACAAGAATAATAGAGCTCTAACTTTATCATCAAAGTTTACCCCTACAGAACTTAACTGACTTGTAACAGTATTAAAATCATTTAAATGGTTTGCAACAGATCCACCTTCCGACATCTTCATATTAAATAACCGTTTCATAAGAAATACTTTGTTTGAGGCCGAGGGTTTTTCATATAGTTTCGCCAATGACTTAATCAAACCCTCTGTCATTGTTTCCTTTGAAATGTTGGAGGCGACCGACACTGCGAGGCATAACAGTACTGTTCCGAGTGCCTTTCTATCGAGAAGGTTCCATTCTTCATCTATCATACCCATCTGCATCTTTGTTTTTCCACCCAATGGTAGGTACAGATCTTTCTGATACAGATAATCTTCCATCTGCATCTTCCACAATGAGAAGTTTTGGCCAATAAATTTCTCGACCCTAAACTTACCATCTTCCACCATTGCTCCCACTCGAACAAGGAACCCTTCTTTCCTGTGAGTTTATCAGCCAAATAGACCTTCGACTCTGATACCAATTGTTAGAAAGTTATATATTACAGAGCAATGGAACACATAGAATATTGTAGAAATATAAACAAAAAAACGCATAAAACCAGAGAGACACAGATATAAGTGGTTCACCCAGTTTGGGCTACATCCACCCCAAATAGCCAGTCCTTCTTTTCTATTATCTAGCAAAATGAAGAGACACAACCTACAGCAGATCCATTGTAATATCCTCTGTTTTCTCTCACAGTCTCACCTCTCAGTTTCTCGCTCAAAGAATACACATTTATAACAAAGCCTCAATACAATGCCCTTATACAAAGAGAGGGGTTGCCTTCTAGGGCAAAAAACCCTAAACTAAACATAAGTTCTACCATTAGATCATCCACCTAATGAATGACCTAGATTGACTAGAAATTATTATACTTTTACAAGGAAATTTTACATATATTTTTAGCTTTGGGGGCACTACGCCCGAAACCCCCCGTCGAGGGGGCTCCCCAAAGGTCGCAGCCGCCCGCCCTAGACCGCCCCTGGAAAGAATAATTTTACGGGCGGCGTTGCCGCCCCATTTTGAAATGGGGTCCAATGTGTCAATACTTTCGAATACAAAAGAGAATCAGGTTCCACAACCAACATAGGCTAAAGAAGACAAATAAAGTACTCAAACAAAAAAACAAGGGTTTGAAGACAAAGATGTTAATGAAGAATCCAACGTTGTCCATTTCCATGATAAAGAAAGGAGAAATAAGTATCTTGGATATTTTGATCCAAGCTACTAAAACTATCTTCTGAATTGTAGTATTATCCAAATTTTTAAAAAATTTCTGACTTGCATGTGGGCTTACAACACCCTAAGAACCCGAAAATGTTGGAAAATGTTGATAGAAAAAATTGACCTCAATAACATCAAGGAGTGATCCAGGTGGCTCTAGAGAGACACACAGGACAAAGAGGGCTTATGAACACTTGAAAATCAAAGTGCTCAGAATGACTTCGACTGAGGACCAGAGCGTATATCTAGTCATCTTGATCGTGGAGGTGTGAACGGTTCGTCAATCTAAGCTCATATGAGGGAGAACAGGCCAGTGAAATTTTTGGTCAAAGTTGGGGTGTCGGCCAAGTTTAAGTGTCCTACAATTTGACCAACCTTGAGGCCTAAACCTAGCTCCAAGAATCAGTGGAATTGCGTCCTCATTCATTTTCCCAATGACCCTTATTTTCCAAAAATTAAAAAACAACCCCCTCATTATAAATATCAAGAAAAAACAAATTTCATAAATGAGGTGGCGGGGCACCACCCCCCACCACCCCAAAATTTCATAACAAAAATATTCAAAAAACAACATTAAATTATATATTAACTATTTAAATATAGTCTCAACTATCTTATGTACCAAATTAGTGTTTATATTAATAAAATATATTCTAAAACTAAAATAAAAGGATAAAAATTTATATATTAATAATTTATTTTAATATCAATGTTAAAGATAAAAGTGCAATAATTATCATTCTATATAAACTTTCAAATTGAAGTATATAAATTTCTAATATTAAAAATCGTGTAGTCTAACAAGGCGGGGGAGTTGCCCGTAAAGTTATGGAAATTCCGATTATATTTAGAGAAAATTTGGCAAGGATTTTTGTAAATCCAAATTATAATTGTTAAATTTTGAAACGTATTTGATGGTGCTGAATACATTTCCACCATCAAAAACACGATTCAAACATTGCCTCTACAAGATTTTTTGAATTTTTTTTGGGCGGATTCCAGCCACTTTTGGGTGCCCGGGCAATTCCTCCCCCTCATTAGACGACTCCATTAAAAATTCTAAAATATGTTGATAAATTATAACTACTCAATTAAATTCAAAATTAATTTAAAAAAAATACAAAATATCTAAAATTAATTAATCATTAAAAAATAATTTCCTTTTAATATAAATTAAAAAATAAATATATATTATTATTTAATTCTATCTAAACTATATAAATAAAATCTTTTAAATAAGTAGAACAAAAACTATATAGTACGTGAAATCTGAAATTTTAAAAGATTAAATTAATTAATAAATCTATGAAATTAGAAATAAAATAATGAAACTTCCGAAGTGCAAATTTAAACTTATAGTGTGATTTCTCAATACTGCAGTAACCGTTAATGGAAAGGATCACATCCATTCATTTAACCATAACGTGCATTCTACAAATAATATTCGTCCATCACTATCATAAAAAGTAATAAAAAATAAATAAATAAAATAGAATATAATAAAATAACATTTTGGTGTCACGTACTATAAAAATTTGTTGAAACTTGGCATTCATGTTTTCATGTTTTCACGTACAATATTGAACCCATGTATTAATGGGGTGGTCGGGCCACTGATGGTGGACCCGGCGCACACCCCAACATCCTCTACCATGTCATATTATGCCCACGTATGTCAGTGTATGTCTGCGGGCCGCCCCAAAACAAGACCTTGTATGTTGCTCCACCTGATCACCCATCATGATCCATTTGTGTAACTCTTCCTTGCTATCACCAATGTATAATGCTAGGTTGGTAGAGCTACAAGCCTTATCTATGTACTCTTGTAGAGGGCTGCTTTGCAACTCCCAAATGTACTCCTCTTCCTGCCTTGTGAGGGACTTGAGTCATTCCTCAACACTAGACAACTGGGTCATTGATTCAACGCATTCCCCTATGAGGTTCTCAAATTTTCTATTCTCCTGTAAGACAGTGTCTCAAGCTTCCCTGACTCTCTACTTAGACATCGTAAGATCTATCTTGAAATGCATGATCCTTTCCCAAAAGTTCTCTACTAGAAATTCTTGTGCCCTATAGAATGTCTCTATATTTGACTGCACTGGATGCCCCATCACCGCAACTTTAACTTGAACCTTTGTTTGTCCATCTAGAAATGGCTTATCCTGCATACTATATTTGTCATGATACCCTGCATGATCATGGTCATCATGTCAGTTTATTATTATTGGCTCCTCATTTGGTTCTCCTAAAATGTCTTCTTCCTGGCCTTTTTCACATGTGGGGATAAGTTGTCCACCCTCTTTGATTGTCAAACATGGATGTATTGGTGGACTGTATGTATACCTGATTGTCCATACTCTTTATGGATGTTCTCCTAGATATCTATAGACTTAACTACCTCGTCATCAGGAGGAATTCCCTCCTTCCTTTCCTAATTTACTTTGTCATGTTCATTGATTATCATCAACCTGTCCTATAAGTTTATCTGAAAAACATGGGGTTGTTGCTCACCATTTGTACTTGACTGCTTGGATCCTTCATAGGTTCTCTTCTAAAAACTGGTGAAACCAACTATGGATGAATCTTCATGATTTTCCCTTGTTTCCTCTTATAACCTGGACATGAATTGTTAAGGGCCCAAGGTCCCTAGCAGATAAAGCATAGTCCTCTCATCCTTAGTTCATTATTGATGCATATTTTTTTCTTTCTTCCTCCATAAATCCATATCAACTCCTTCATAGTGAGCACCCTTTTGAGTAGTTTTATGTTTTTCCTAACAAACTTCTTGACTAGATCATACGATCCCTGTGGTTCTTCCTCCAAATGGTCAAGAATTTACATCATAGTATCTTGCATATGTGAGCATGACCTTCTAATAATAGAGATATTTTGTATGATTGTTTCGACATGGTCTGAATGAGCTGATGTAATACTGGTGTAAAAGTTATAGAGAAACTAAAAGATCAACTCATCACATTCCAAATTCAGTATGAATGTGCCAAAGTTGAATTCAGCCATGACTATTAAAATTTCTACATCGGTTCTAAAAGGTAGGAAGCATGATGTTATTCAACCCTTTAAGGCCTTCCACTATCAACTACAATATCTCCCTCATGAGATCATTATTGTAAGACAATAATCGGGATGTTAAAGCTATGATCATGCTGAGACAAGAAGCAATTGTGAGCTTGACCTCTTCACAAGGATGCTCCGAGAGTTTGGGTTGTATTAATGCAAGCATAGATGGCTCGAGATTCCAACTGAGTTTCCTCCATTCTGGTTGCCCCACCTCTAAGAGATGTGTGTCTAATTCCTCCAATTTCTGAAGGTCTATGGTTGACTTTGTTCATTGCAATTAAGATCCAAGTGCGAAGAACTTAGCTCCTCTTCCTTGTCCTTCCTTCACTTCCCATGGGCTTTTTTTTTTCCATAATGGCACAGACCATTTTTTAGAAAGACTTGCTATTCTATTATAAAGTGGTATTGCTAAGAAAAGGCCCCATGCTTCTTTTATTTTATCTAGAATTTTGTCTAAAATTTTATGAGTGTATTCTAGGGAAAGTCCCATCTCCCCTCATACCAAAGCATGAATACAGTAATTCTTCAATGGATTTCGCCCCAAGATAAGTTAAATACAAACTTGATTGGTAATAGTAAGATGATTGTACCACCTCCTTCCTTTCCTATTCCCTTTTTGTTTTTTTAACACAAAATCTCCTTTCTATCGTCAAACTCCAAAATTTGACAAACCCCTTGTCAAATGCTAAAACCAATCAAATTTTTCAAAACTATAAACATGATTTAGTCCATAACCCACCATCTTTCATGCTTCGACATTGAGATTTTTGAGGGGAAAATCTGTCTAGATGGAAAGAGAATCAGTTTTTAGGTAAAGACTTAGATCTTCATACGCTAATCAAGAGTCTGTCGACACAATAATTTTGCCCTTGCGAGTGATCAATGGATCATGTGCGACATTGAATTTGATTTTAGAGGTTTCAAATGTATAGGCATAAGACTATATTCGACAATGATAAACCTCTACACCAATCCAACCACATAATGCAACATATTATATAATGAAATATAATTTAATCGATTCCACAACAACACAGTGTCTTTGCCTATATGACTAATGTGTGAGTGATCTTGATGTAGCGAGATCAATTTATCTAATGTAATAAACAAATACTTTGGCGTGCACCTGAATAGGACCATGGTTGGCTGCTTGACTCACACTATGGTAAAAATAATCTTGTCTCCACTATTAAGAGTAATGACAACTTTGGCTCCCGTAATGAATCGATGGGCAATGTGAGAACCAAAGCCTATGAAACTTGCTTGGCTCCTTCCTACGCTTAGAGGGTTGTGGTGACAGTGAAACGCCTAGGCTATGTCTACTTCCTTTCGCCTGGAACAGATATGGGGACGCTCAACTCCTTTCTCTACTCAGACAGTTGTTGTGATAGTGTTTTGGCAATGCAACTAATGCTCAGGCTATATCAACTAATCACATGCAACAATCATACTCCCTTTCGCCTTCCATTGAAATGAATTAGAGGCCGAAACCAATCTAACACCTCTACTCATTAGATGGCTCGGTGTTCATTTTAACACACAAAATTACCCTCCTTGCGACCTCGACTACTACTGAGAAACATCACCCTTCAGATCAGCAATGTGACTATTTGGTTATGAGTGCCTCGAATTCCCTTTTTCCAGTGGTATAGTCCCATGCAATTGATCCGATGGGTCTGCGTGATTTTCAGTTGACCTCCTTGCTCTAGTGATTTGAATAATCCCTTTCGTGGTGAGGTGCCTCTCCGAAGGTGAAATGGTGGATCAGACCATTGTTGACCTGATCCATGGCTCGGCAATGTTGGTAAAGTTTTTTGATGCAATCTATGCCAATGGCTATTGGTTCTATCCTCAATGGCCCTCAGATTCACTTGCTAAAGAAAAAGTATTCTGCCCTCTCTTCTTGTTTAACTCGGTCCCCTTTGATAAAAGTGTTATCACCAAAAATTGACCATCTAGCCTAATTTACTAGATGGATCAAAGTACACCATGTAAAGTCAATTTTACCATAGTAAAATTGCTTTCATTGTGATAAAGTACTTAATAAACCACCTTTGTTAAGTAATTTATAATTAAGCCCATGAAGAATAATTAGATAAATCACTATTTATTTTATTTCTTCTAGGAATAATTAATTAAACCATTGTTCATCTATTATTCCTTGTCATATTTGACCCAATTATGAAAAATCAAAAGATAAATTATTAATTATCTTATTTTTCTCTAGGAATAATTAATTAATCACTAATTAATTATTATTCCTTGTCAAATTTGAACTAAATCCCTTAGGAATAATTAAATAATTCATTATTATTTATTATTCCTTAACCAATTTCTTGAGATGATAAATAAATCATTTATTTATTTATTATTTCTAAATAAAAGTTTAAATATCTTTTCCCTCCTAACCAAATATAATAAAATATTCCAAGTGGTTATTCCAAGAATGGGGTTAATAATATTTTATTAGTGCTCATTATTCGAGGATAACTCATTATTTTGTTATAAAAAGAGGGGTTTTCCATTCATCATTCGCATTCGATTGTTTCCATCCATGGTTTCATATTAAACCTTTTTTGGTCATTGTCCTTAGGGTCCCATCAGTTCCCCTAGGATTTACACCCATCTCCCTATATTTTTGTAGCGATCTTCCTCTTTGGTTTTTTGTTGTTTCTGCACCACTTTCTAGTAGCCTAGTGTCATTTCACCGTAGTCACACCGACAGTTAGACCCCTTGAACTTTTTAGTGTGTTTTCAGTCGATTTCACCACCAACCAGCACAGTGTTTGCAAATTCAGTTTGTGTGGGGTTTAGTTAATGGTTTTGTTGTTCATTTATTGTTGTTAATTTTAGTTTATTTTCAACAATATTTTTTCTTTTTCACAAACATGATTTGGGATTCATCAATAAATACACTTGCACATACAAGCACACCTTAAGTGAAGGGTGGTTGGTTTACACCCCCAAGACAAGAGTGAACATAATAAATTTATCTCCCATCATCTAGACAAAGTCATATTGTTGATCTCCCTTCGCCATTTTCATGTCACATGTGTCCTACCACCATTGCGCCACCAAGGCATTTGTCACAGAGACACTTATAGCTTCATCCTCATTTTCCACTCGGGCATATTACTCCTCCCCACTGGGTTCGCGTTCATAGCCCTCGGAGTCCCCATATCGACTCTTCTTTTGGTTCATCTGATTCCAAGCCTCCTTCACCACATATTGTCACCATGTTTGGACCTACAGCTGATGTAGGAACCCAACCTGGTGTTGGCCCGAGTTCTACCCTAGTGATCACATCTAGAGGACCAATCTCATGAATCGTTCAGAGAACTCCCATACTCTGTTTTATGGCTGGCTTAAGTCTCCTGGATTTTAGCTAGTTAATAAATGACCAAATAGACCACGATGCTGGTTGGCATGCTATGTCGACTAAGCTTCCCTCAAATATCCCAAAGTTTGAGGGTAATTTTGGGGAGTAATATCCCAAAATTTGAAGAAAAATAATGAGGGGAAGGGTAACCAGGGTAATCAAGGTAATCAACCTAGTCAATCCTAGGGGAACCCACCTAACACTAACAACCAACAATAGGGAAGCCAACCCAAGAAAAACAAGGCTATTTGTACAAACAAGCCTTGTGCATGTTGTGGTGTACATGGCCATTATACACATGAGTGTCCTATATTACCCCAGATGCACCAAATGTGGGAAGCTCAAGCAGCTTCTAGAGGCCAACAATTGCCTTAGAATCTTGCACCATCTCAACTGACAATTCTTACAAATCCTTTCCCTGAAAAAGGATTTGTTTCTTCTCAACCTCAACGAGGTCAAGTAGACCACCCTCCCCAACCTTCTGGTCCTGGTGACTACTAGATCCTCATGATGAGCTTTCATGAGGTTAATCCCTCCGATATTAACTTGCAAATTCGATTGCATCAATATGATAAGCCATCAACTTCGTCCACCACTGAGTCTAAAGCCAAAGCTTCTACTGAGCCTCTTATGACATCAAATGCTCCATTACAGATCCCTCAACCTAAAGCTGAGGCACTTCCCAAGATCCCAAAGGGACCATTACGCCATAACACGACTTCTAACTGAGTTTCCCATACATACAGTATAGTAGATGACTTGGCGCAATCAGCTGCCGCCATTTCAACACTGGATGTACTCCAGTCATGCCCGTCTCAAAATAAATCTCTAATAACTTCTTTAGGCATAGTAGATGCTTCTGACGATCATTTGATTGTCTTCCCAGTTGATACATCAGAACATCCCCCATTTCCTTGCTCCATTGCTTTCTAGGTACTAGTCCGAGTCTGTAATGTCATCATCTCCCGATGCATTACTGACGATGGTGCATCCACCTGTGTGATGTTTGCTACCATTTGGAAAAAACCTTAGTCATCTGTGTTTTGCCCCTCCACCATCACTTTGCATGCTTGGGATAAACACTCCTCCTAGCCTCTTAGGATGTACCGCAACTATCCATTGACCCTTGCAGGCAAGACTATCCATGTAGATATTGAGGTTATTGACGCCCCTTTAGATTACAACATTCTCCTAGATCGTAGTTACACATATGCCATGTCAGTTGTCACATCTATGGATTTCCCCAAGATGTGCTTCCCCCATGAAGGGAAGATCTTTACCATAGATCAGTTGACTTACTACAAGGTGACATCCATGACATCCCCCGAATCCATTATCTCATCAGTGTTAGATAAGAAGTCTTCAACTCCTCTCACTACTGCTTGCTATGCAATTGAATAGTGTGTATCATGTGCATAACCAAGTCATATAGAATATATCTACGTGTTAAGCTGTTGGTACGTGAATTTGAAACCATTTCTTTTAATAAAGTTCTTAGAGCCCAAATTAATTATGTAGATACCATTGCAGATAACATTCTAGATTGGCATTTATCACATGTATACCACAGAAGCCAACCATAAACAAAATACATGGCGAACCATCATCGTCATATAAAAATTCATAATCATATTATGTATCATATAAGTGTTCAGAGCCCATAGCTCTAAATACATTCGACATGCCCATAACATGTTACAAAAATGAAAATCAAAGGGACCAACATGTCCCCATATCTAGTCACTATTTCAAGGATCACGTACCAAAGGATCTGCCCCACCGACACGTAGATCATGTATTGCATGACCAGCCATCACCATGCACCGCATGATACCTCAACACTCTAAGGGAAGGGCATTACACTCATATATGTATCGATCATCTAGCTCATGTCATCCACGCTCAGAAACCCTAGTCAAGAATACCCCACATCTACAATGTAGATAAACAAGTACACATTATCCTGTAGATCCTGGCAAGATGACGATGTTCCCCAATCTGCAGCCACAGGCGCTGCGGCTCATCCTACATTTCTTGCTAGTTTTACTGGTGCTATGTCTGTAGACCACATATTTTAGACTTAGTACCATATACATATGATAGAAATATGAAATGCACCATAAAAATAGCAACTTAACAATTACCGTTTGGTCCCCATGCTTGCCTAAGAGAAAGTGGCAAGTCAGGATCTCCCTAATAGTTCATCCTGCTATAAGGATAATCATCAATCTAGAGGGGCATATGATCCCAATGTGCAAAAAATGTGGGTTGGAACACCCATCCAACTCCTTGTCCTCCTCTCCGCAGTAGCTGCCCCCAGTGGCGGATCGTGGGCTCCTGTGGGCCCCCATATTGGCTTTATACATGAGGAAGGATGGTGGGTATATTCTCAAAGAAGAATGCACACAGTACTGTACCAAAAACAAGTCATGGCTCACCTGCATAGAATTAAACATCATTTCACCAAGGACACCATCATCTTGGCCCACCCATAGTAGGTCCTAGCCAAAACAGTCTCAACTAGCATCATCTGCCCACCAATGATGTGGTGGAACACATGGCTGCCCAAGATCCATAGCACAGTTGCAGAAACAACCTATGTCTCTAGCCAGTCTAAACCACCAATCGGGATAGTCATGCCCTTCACACGCACATCCTATGGACAATGGCTCTCCACAAACTCTTTAATATTCCTCCCACAAGGAGACACCAGATGGATATCCCCCACCACTCTGAGGGGAGGGAGTCCAGTGAAGAAATAAATATCCTGTAATGTGAGCTCAATATTGTGCCCCTGCATGACAAATACCTCATGGTTTGGATCCCAATAGCTCACAATTCTCAATAGCAAGGGCTCACCTACCCTCATCAATGGGTTCTCTACCAACTTGGGAACCCCATAGCAAGCCAATGCCGCTCGAACCCCCTGATCCATATGAATCTCGAATCAAAGGGTATCCAAGTCTCACTCACACTAGTTGATTTTTAGCTTTGCCATGCCTGCAAAACACCACATGTCTTGTCAGTTGAGAGAAGAAAATACTGGTCTACACTAATCAACCTACAAGCCCCACCAAGCGAGCAAACCACCCCTCTTTTTAGCCCCAAATCACAGTTTTATGCCCAGAAAGTGTAAGCTCAAAAGTTTTCACCTATTTCCTGTGATCCAAATTACACTTCTAGGCACAAAAAGTGTGATTAGACTGTGAAGAGGAGCAAGGGTCTCCCAGGGAGCTGCCAGGAGCCAAAAACCACGAAATAAATAACTGAAATTGAAGAGATGAGTAAGACCACATTCCTGAAAGTTGCAGATCCTGATTCTGATGGCAATATTTTCTGCTATGATCTCCACAAGATTTAGGGCCTTTTCCTCCTCTCCAAATTTACCACAACTCACTTAAAAAATGAATTCCAATTGGAAGGAAAATGTCCTTTCATAAAAAAATAGACAATTGTTCTGTCGCCTGCTTTGAAAAAATGGTAGCTCAGCTTGACAAACCATCAACATTACTATTTTCCCTTATACCTTAGTTGAGGATCCTCATTGCCTCACTTATTGTGGGCCCTATTCTATCGACATCAGCTCATTTATTCCATAAGAATTAATTAGAGGGCGGTGTATCTTGGTTCTAGCTTCCATTCTTGTTCGGTACTTTGGATCGAGTAGAGGGACTCATTATTTCCCTTTGACTTGGTTGTTTCATGTTCGTGATCCATACACTCGATGGTCTAGTGATGCATTAGATTGTACCAGTGATTCCTAGGTGTGCGTGAGATGTTTAGAACTCATGAGGGGGTGGCCCTTCAGGTAGCCTGCCACATGCTCAGATAAATTCCTAGTATTCTATAACGTTAGATGCAGTTATGCAAATATAATGGTTTCGGTTCCTACCAATCATAGTATTCATAGCATGCACATCTCCTTGAGATGATCAATTTAGTTTTGCAGAGCCCTTCCTTGTTCAATAGGGTTTCTTCGGTTGTTCTACCCTCCCTCCAACCCATTTTTTGAGGGAAGGGCCATTATACCTCATGTAATCAATTCATATTATATTCAATCCTGGCTCATATTTTTCCAAGCGCATTATATATATGCTTGTATTATTTTCTGATTCAGTTATGCCAACATGTCATGTACCATTCAACATGTACTTCATTGCACAGTTTGATGTTTCTCAGCACACCATTATTTTTTATACTAAGTTATCTCGGCAGGTATATGTATGCCTCCCCCACCTCATTGAGGTCAAGTACCACAACATAAAAGGTGAATTACATTGGTCTTGCCCCCTTTGTCCCTATCCTCCTGCTTCAGTTGTATTGGTCTCTCTCTATCTTTCTCTCACTCCACTTTGCTGCGTAGTGATTGTGTCTTTACAACACAGTTCGGTCACATGTTTTCCTCCTAACACTCGTACATTGGGGGGAAATCTGTTATCACCAAAATATTGATCATCTAGCCTAATTTACTAGATGGATCGAACTACACCATGTAAAGCAAATCTTACAATAGTAAAATTTCTTTCCTTGTGAAAAATTACTTAATAAACCACCTTTGTTAAGTAATTTATAATTAAACTCATGTAGAATAATTAAATAAATCACTATTTATTTGATTTTCATCTAGGAATAATTAATTAAACCATTGTTCAATTATTATTCCTTGTCATATTTGACCCAATTATGAAAAATCAACAGATAAATTCTTAATTGTCTTATTTTTCTCTAGGAATAGTTAATTATTATTCCTTTTCAAATTTGAAAAATCCCTTGGGAATAATTTAATAAATCATTATTTCTTATTATTCCTTAACCAATTTTTTGAGATAATAAATAAATCATTTATTTGTTTATTATTTCTAAATAAAAGTTTAAATATTTTTCCCTCCTAACCAAATATAATAAAATATTCCAAGTGCTTATTCCAATAATGGGGTTAATAATATTTTATTATTTCTCATTATTCGAGGATAACTCAATATTTTGTTATAAATAGAAGGGTTTTCCATTCATTATTCACTTTTGACTATTTTAATTGTTGCACTCACTACTGTAACTCTGATTATTTTCATTCATGCACTCCATTTCTCTGCCATTTGAGTTCCCATTAAGCTCAAACATTTTATTTGTTGGGTTTTCACATTATAGAGAGAGAGAGACTCTAAAGAAGATGAAGACATTTGAGGATAGCCAAGAACCCATTCCATAGAGGGGGATAGGTAACATTTATTTGTTCCCTTCACAGGTGTTATAATAAAATCTATTCTTTGTATATATAGTTTCCATTGGATTATTTGAGTTATTACTGCTTCTTTTTGTTGCTTAACTATGATTGTGGCATATATTAGGAATTTCGTAGGTTTTGTTTCTATCATTTGTTGCAGATCTACAATTTTTAGCAGCCATTTATATTATTGATACTGTTTATCATCCACAGTCTTAAGTGGGTTCTTTTCGTACATATTTGAGAAGAAAGCACTACAAGAGAAAGAATTCGGGAAAATGTGTGGACAAGGACCCTTGAAACCCTCAATCTTTGGAAAAGAAATGTGGCCTCGAAGTGAAAAATCTCCAAATTTGGCTATGGGTTCAACCTCAATCCTAGGATGAGCTTGATTCAACAATTTATATTCTTCCTTGGGATCAAGTTTAGAAACTCAACCTTCCAACCTTTGCAATTTGACCTCTTTTACCTCCACGGAAATCAATCCACAATTATTTCAAGGAGACACTTTAGATCTATGAGAAAGTTAAAAATTGCATCGAAAGGCAAGGTCTCCTCCTTAGATTTAAATGATCCAGCCTCTTTCCAATATAGATTACAAAAATATATTCATACCATTGATCTTGAAATGAAACAAATATAATTTGATATGATGCTTGTGCTCAGAATTTTGCCTTTGAACCCCTGGTCTTTGACCCACTAGAAGGAGATGAACTCTTCCGTTGGATTTCTATAGACCTGTAATCAAATTATAGTCAAGATGGTAGTACTTCCTACAACAAATCTCACAACCTTGCAATACAATTGAAAAGAGACCCTCAAATCTGATAGGGGTTCGATCTCGACCTTGTAAACTTGAATGGATAAATATGGCAAAGCAAACCTAGGTCCAATCTAAAAATTTGGCAAAGTAATGTTTTCTCTTTTGTTTGCAATAAAATAATAACTCTCAAAATAATGCAGAAAATTCTCCTTCCAATCAACTGAAAAATAGAACCAACTAGGATGATATGAAATACCATCGAAGATGGAAATGTTGGCTAGGGTGAGCATAAATTCCACCAAAGTTCCCTACATGAAACCTCCATATAACCCTGCAAATAATTTAGAATTTTCCAATAAAACACTCAAGCTGGTGGGATGCACAACTCTGATACCACTGTAATTTCCCAATCATCAAAATTTTAATCAGTCCTCATACATTGTAGGTGTTCTAATAAAATTCTTGTGGTAAAAACACCAAACACAATAAAGATCTAAGAATGCAGCATTTTATTTATGTAAATAACTAAAAAGAAAATTACATACACACAAAAGTACTACTAAAGCTCGTGCCTTGGCATTTATGGCTTCCCATCAATAGAGAAATTAAAGATGCTGAAGCACAATCTTAGATCCTTGATGGATCCACGAGAGAAATTACTCCCATGGGATTTTCATCCTTGGGATCAACTAGAACTTGCCTTGAAAAGCTCTCAACAAAATAAAAATAGATAAATAACTCTCGATGATTACATTATTAGGCTCCTATCCCCTTTTATATGATTCATTGAATCTCTAGAGACTTTATTTTATTGTTTTCACTCGAAAAACGAAGGCAAATACTATGGGTCAATGCCATGGGCAACTACCATGGTAAATACCATGGGTAGATTCCATCCACTTTAACCATATCCATAAAAAAAAGAATATTACAAATCGATCGCTTCTTATTTAGTCTAAGAAGTTTATGTTTAGGAATTCCCCAAGATCCATAAAAGCATAAAATTAATAGAAATTACTCATCAACACCACAAAGTATGTTATTTTTATTGAGAATATTGAGCACATGGAAAGATGCCTGTTAAAGTGGATGTTAGAGAAATCCCTAGTGCATAGGTTTAACAATAACAAGAATTGTGTTACCTTTTGGGTAATTTTCTTAAGAATCCTAACTATGTCTTAAAAATATAGTCGTGGAATTAAATTTAAACAATATTCCTTATTGATTTTGGGATTGGGATGAGAGAGAGATAGGAGATATTTTCTATTCTAAAAATAAACATTTTTTCACTTGTATCTTTTCCATACATAATGTCTCTTTTTCATAAATTAAATGGACAACCTTCTTTCCTCAATTCTTCATGAGAAACCATCCTTCCAAGAGGCATTAAGACCATTTCTAGACAAGTAAGGCCACCTACCAAGTTATAGATTTGAAATCCAATGACTCTGCTACGAGCTCAGCAAGATTTAGTACCTCTTACTTTCTCCAAATTCTCCAACAAATCAATGTACAAATGAATTGGAATTGGGGACAAGAAGCCCTTTTATAGGAAAAACTCTAGTTTTTTTTTTCCATTAGGAGTAAATGGTAGCTCGATTTGACAAACTGTCAGCACTGTTGGAATTCTCTCACTGATCTCTACAATGGGTCTCCATGTTTCTCGTAATTTGAAACTTCGCCCAAAGCCATTTTTTCCAGGAGGTCTCACTTTGGTGCATTAAATCAAATCTCTTAATATGAGTCACATGTACTCTCGTACCACTTTTGCTTTGAACTTTTAGAATTATGAGACGTTGTCACAATTAATCACTATTTACTCATTCTATTATGGCGTGTTACGAGCCTTTCCCATGTGGAAGCATCATATAGTCACCTTTCTTCAAAGAATTAGAGATGAGTCACCCCTACATCTATGGAGTCTGTTCAAAGTCCCATTGGGTCCTGTTACAATATATTATCCATCTATGTGTTGCATTCATCCCATTTTTCTTATATTTGACCTCCATCTATCCTCATGTGCCTTTGAAAATCCTCCGTCTGAGTAATTGACGATCCCTTATGGAATTGTGTCAGTCACTACGAGGTCAACCTTGCATGGTATGCTCTGACAAGGTAAATCATAACTCCATGAGTCCTCATATCTTCTAATTATCATCCCTAGTGTTAGTCGTTATTAGCCATAATACTATGATTCTTGTGCCTTTGTTGAGGATTCATAATTGCCTAAACTCTGGTGGGCCTGCTTTTGTTAACATCAACACATTTATTCTAAGAGAGTAGTCTAGAGGATGGTGTACCTTGGTTTCATCTTTTATCCTTTTTTGGTGCCTCTAATCAAGCAAAGTGAATCATTATTTCACTTTTACTTGGTTTTTTCTCGCATGCTCAAATTCAACTCATTATTGTATAATCAAGAAACATACACTTGGTGGTTTAGTGATCTAGCAGATTTTCCTAGATTTTCTGAGGTGTGTGTGAGATGTTCTAGACCTCATGAGGGAATGTCCCTTCAGGTAGCCCATTACATACCTAGATGTCAGAAACTTATGATCTAACCTCAGAAGTTATTTTTACTTGAATGGCTTTGTTTCTGCTGATTGCATAATGCACAACATGAACCTTTATTTAAAATGGTCCATTGAGATATTTAAATACCTCTCCTCTTCATCAAGGCTTCTTTGGTTGTGATCCTTCCCACCCCCCACCCCCCCTTCACCACACCAACATGGGGGAATTATGTCTCATGTCCTCAAATCAACACAATTAATTGTATCAATCCTGGCCACTGTATTCGAGGAAATTATGTATATGGGGATCATTATCTCATTGTATCATTTTTTGCCCCATTGATACCAGCATATCATGTATCATGTACTATGTACCTCATACCTAGATTGTTAGGCACACCATTATCATTTGTACTCGACTATCTCATAGCTATGGGTATATCTCCCCCACCTTCTTGAGATCTGGTATTCATGAATAAAGGAAACTTTTATCTCGCAGGTAGGTTTCACCCCCTCCAACTTCACTCCTTCCTATTACCTGAGTGATCTCTCTCTCTCCCTATGACTTCCCTTTGGTGTTTTGCGAAAGTGAAGCTACAACATATTTTTGTCGTACGATGTGCTCCTCAAACTCTTATGTTGGGAAACAATATGTTATCACCCAAAAAATGATCACTTAGTCATTATTACTAGGTTGATCAAAATGCACCATGTAGGATAGGTTTTTACATATTAAAACCTTCTTTTACCTTAGGCAATAATTTAGTGAGCCAATTTCCTAAAGTATGTCATTGTATTCTAGACTACTACATGGAGGGGAATTTTAAGACAATTTTTTAAGACAAATAAATCTTTTATCTTAACTTGGATGCAATTAGCTTGTATGACATGGTTTGTGTCACCCATTTTACTCAATCAATTCAAGTTGGAGGAGTTAGAGTTTAGTTAAGCATGTGTGATTTCTAATTTGTAGTAGTCAAAGTGAGTTATCTCAAGTTGTTATCAGTTAAACTAGGTCTAACTGTTGGAGGAACTAGCGGAAGGCTAGTTTTGCAGTGAGACTTCAGTCAAATGCAATGATCATCTAGTTAAGTGATCAATCATCCCAAAATTGCTAGTGCATGCAAACAATTCGAGTTCCCCAGCTATGGTGGAGATTCCAAGGCAGTTTAATATTAGTTGTAGACTAGTCTTGAGTGTACAGGTGTTGCATGTAGTCACTTGATAAACCTTAGGAATTGTGTAATCCATTTTGGAAAAAACCTAAATAATAAGGGCCTAATTTCTCAAGGAATTGCACAAATAAATAGGGCTCAAGCAGAGGTAGAAATTGACAAAGTTTGGTTTTGAGCTTCTTAGTAAGCAGAGGGATAGGTTATTCACTTATGGGTTGTGCACAGTTGAGTAAATCAATTGTAATACATCTATATTCATAAGATTGATACAAGAAGGCATTCGAGTTACTAGAAGATTGCTTTTCCCACGGAAAATATTCTGTGCATGTGTTTTATTTCTATTGCATGTCTGAAATTTTTGTCTAAATTGTGAATTAACTTTCATGGAGTAGTAGAGTAGGTCTGTGTCTTATGATTTTGAAAAAACTTCATGATGAGTTGCAAATCTACACCATAATTTCTACATCGTATCATAGCAGGATTCAGATTAGAGCATGAATTTCAAATTTTTTTCTCAAGAGGTTCGAATTTGCAGTTCAATGTAGCAAGATCTCTTAGGAACTAAAAATATGACCTTCAACGGGCTGAGGCTAGAGTATTCCTTGGAAAGCAACTCTAATTTCATTGACTACAAGGATTGCATGGAGGAGGTATTCAATGACAATGGATTGCTAGAATACATCAAGAGAGATGTTACAAAACTAGCAGAATCTAATTCCCAAAACCTTGCTCAGTCGAAGAAAGTTGTAGCCAAGGTGTTTATAATTATATTGTAGGGAGTATGAGACCACACTGTTAGAAATCTCCATGGGAAAGAAAATCCTTATGGAATGTAGTAGGCACTCAAAAATCTATTCTAGAATAGTAGTGACCACAAAAAGTTGGTGCTCAAGGATAAACTTTGAAATATCAAGATGTAGAAGAATGACATTACCCTGCAATATCTGAGGAGGTTCACACAAGTTCATGATGAGCTTGCAGGAGTTGATGTTACTCTTTCAAAGGATGACTTGGTAAGAATATCCCTTCTGGGCCTTCCCAAGAGTTGGCATACCTATCAAGATTAAGTGAACGGGAGGGAGAAACTACCTAATTGGGAAAACTTATGGTATGATTTGGTACAAGAGGAAATAAGGCAGAATACTAGAGATGGGACCTCATCCAAGGGCAAGGATGAAGAAAAATTTGCATTGGTTGGAAAGGGAACGAAGGGAAGAGGGGAAGAAATCTCAAACCAAACCAGAATCCAACCAAGGGAAAAAGAAGAAAGATTTGTCAAAAATTAAATCCTTCCTTTGTCACGAATATGAGCACTATGCCACGAAGTGCCCACAGAAAGAGGCAAGTGTGAAGACCTTAGGAGGAGTAGTGGGTGAAGCCTAGGATTCATAGTTTGACTTTGACTTTACCGTTATCGCGTGCATGTCCAACATAGTGATGGGGAGCGTGTGGTACTAGGACTCAGGTGCATTTTTCCACATGACAGGGTGTAGAGACTTTTTAGTCACTTGGAGGAGAAAGATCTCCATCCGTACCTGAAGCTAGGGGACGATGGAAGGTACAACATGACCAGTATTGGTACAGTCAACTTTCAGAGGGAGTCAAGCTCCCCTCTCAGGCTCAAGGATGTCATGTTTGTTGTAGGCCTAAAGAAAAATCTCATCTCTGTTGCAATTTTGGAAGACCATGGTTATGACATGATCTTCAACAAAGGAAAAACATTCCTCAGACACATAGCCACGAGACAGGTGAAGAAGATCAAGGTTTTTGTGAAGAATCTATATAAGTTAGATGTGGAAGATTGTGTTGCATTAAAAACTAAGGAAGAGAAAGTGCAGGGCCATGATGTAGGTGAACTTTAGCACATAAGCCTTGGCCATTTGCATCATGGCACCTTGAATAGTATACAACAAATATCAACTAGCCTCCCTAAAGGAGAACTTGAGCAGCAGGATGTATGCAAAGGATGTACCTCGGGGAAGTACATAAAATCTGAATTTCATGATCGGGACAACAAAGCTCATGCAGTCCAAGAAAAGATTCACTTTGATGTCTGTGGACCTTTCTTTACAGCCTCCTCTTCCTGACACAAATATTTTGTCCTTTTTATTGATGACTTCTCACATAAGTGTTGGATCTATTCATGTGGAACAAAGATGGGACATTCTTTAAGTTCATAGAATTCAAGGCACTATTTGAGAAAGAAACCAACAAGAAGGTGAAGGCTCTCTGGAGTAATAATGGAGGTGAGTATGTGTTGAATGAATTTAAAAATTTATGTGCAAAAGAAGGTGTTCGAAGAGAGTTGACAACACCCCACAACCCACATTAGACTGGGGTGGTTGAGAGAAATATCGATAGCATTTTGGGAGTAACAAAGGTGATGTTGCATGACCAAGGCTTACCCTTGCATTTGTGGGTTGAGGCATGCAATACAACAATTTGTTTGCAGAACTAAACTTCTCATCGGATTCTTGGCATGATATTACACTGAAGGAGGCTTTCTCGAGAAGAAAGCCAGATGTGTTGCACTTCAAGATTTTTGGAGCCTCTGTTTACTGTCATGTCTCCAAAGAATCAAGGAAGAAGCTTTAGTCAACAGCAAAATTCAGGGTATTTGTGGGTTACACAAAAACTCCCCACAACTAACATGTGTACTTGCCATCGCTCATAATGATATTTATGTGAAGGGATATAAATTTTGATGAGGAGAAATCTATGTGGTGCTCTCTTGAGAGGGAGATTTAGATGCCACCAAAAGATGAGATTTTAGCTCAAAAAGAGGAACCTCAAGAAGTTGTAGAGCGACCACAAATTGTGGAGCAGAGAGTGGAGACATTCACTAAAGCAAAACCTCTAGAGAAGGCAGAAAAAGAACTAAGGAAGTTGATAGATTTGTGCAGGATGTGAGGGAGAATGTGCCATATCCTTCAAATTTGCGTAAGCAAAGGAGGTCACCTTAGAGGTACACTGGTGACATGGCTCTTATGAGTGAACTTATAGAGATTGAGCCATCCTATTTTGAGGAAGAAATCGAGAAACCTGTATGTGTTGATGCAATGGTGGAGGAATATGAATCCATTGCAAAGAACCGTGTTTGGGAAAAGATCCCAAGAACAACATATAAATCAATGGTGGGTTTGAGATGGATCTTCAAGGTGAAGCGGGCAACAAATAGAAGAATAGGGAAGTATAAGGCCAGATTTGTGGCTAACGAGTACTCTCATGTTGATGGAATTGACTATGAGGAGACATTTTCTCTTGTAGTAAGGTACTCATCCATTACACCAATTCTTCGTCTCGCTACACAGATGGGGTGGAATATCCTCCAGATGGGTGTAAAAGCAACATTTCTGAATGGGGTTATTAAGGAGGAGGTGTACATAGAGTAAAAAAATGGTTTTGAGACATTTGATCAAGAGTCTCATGTGTGCAAACTCAAGTGAGCACTGTATGATCTTAAGCAAGCACCTCGTGCTTGGTACACCAAGATCAATAGTTATCTCACTGGTTTGGGCTTCACCATAAGTGAACGAGATGTAAGCCTAATCACATATGGATAGAAGGTAAATTTCTTAGTATTGTCTTATATGTTGATAATTTTATTTTAATTAGTGATTAGACGTTGATCATATCTTGCAAGGAGGACCTTGCAAGGGAATTTTAAATGAAGGACATGGGTCTCATGCACTACTTTCTCTGGTTGGAAGTATGACAAGGTGATGGGTAATTATTTGTCTCTCAAGGCAAGTATGAAAATGAGATATTGCAGAGATTCTGCATGGAGAGTTGTAAACCCATGGAAGCACCTCTAACGAACAACTAGAGGAAGGAGGATGCCACTTCAGGTGAAGTGGATGCTACCATTTATCGACAACTAGTGGGTCCACTCATGTATCTTGTGAACACATGACCAGATATGTGATGTGCAATCAATGAGCTAAGACACGGTATGGTTAGGTAAACCAAACTATTTTGGAAGGCAACTAAGCATGTTTTACGGTACCTCGCAGGCACTACCCAGTTTGGGCTATGGTATAGACGAGAAGACAGAGTGAAGTTGTGCAGCTTTAAAGATGCAGGTTGGGCACGAAATCCATTAGAGAAAAAGAGTACATCAAGTGTAATTTTTAGTGTTGGGTTTGTAGTTGTTTCTTGGTACGACAGGAACCAAAGATCTATGGTTCTCAGCTAGACATAAGCATAATACTGTTGGCATTATGGCATAGGTTTGATGTTATGGCTCTGGTGTTGTCCTCGATAGCAACTCCACTTGCTGACAGATCTCAGTTCAAGCTCTCAGAAAGAAGAAAAAGACATATACGCAGGTTCATCTAGACTAAGACGCGTATGCACGTGGTTTATACGTTACAAAAGCACGTATATGTTGGGGAACTTACTCTTGGTCCATGGTAGTTAGTCCTTGGGATTTGAACCTATGGTTTTGGACCATGGCGTCTCGTAAGATGTGTTGATCCCTTGTTTTGGGTTCATGGTATTAAAATGTTATGGTTTTGGACCATGGTATTGTGGAAGGCCTAAGACTATAAAATAGGAAGGAGATCTTGTGGCAAATGTTCATCTGAATTATTATTGAAAATCTGAAAAGGTGGTAGATCTGAATGATCGTAATTGGGTTATGGTGCAGATTTGGATCTGAATAAAGGAGGAACCTTAGCGCAAAAAATAAGGATAAGTTCTATTGATGGGTCATAATATTTAAGATTGAATGATAGTATCTTTATGATTTTGGTCTGTTATATGTGGCACTTGCTTGATCTATAACACTGATAATCTGGGTTAATTAGTGTTTTTGAATATCTGAAAGAGCGAATTATCCTTTATAGATTTGTATGCAGGTTCAGTGAAGCGAAGGTGCATATACACGCTGGTTCAGTGAATTAAAACAACATATACACAGGTTGTTCCAAACACAGAAGCGTAGGCATGCATGTTGCAGGTTATTGAAATAGCGTATATACTTTAAGTTGTGATCTAGCTACTTCTGTGTATTGCTGCTGTGTTCTGGGTTCAGATTTTGGTGTGTGGTTTCTGGTATTGTGTTTTGGGTACAGCTGTCAGAGAAGTATCTACTTGATTCAGATCTAATTGGTGGAAAGGAGATTGGTTGACCGAGAAATTATTGATTATTGATTGATGTTCATGGATCCAGTCTGAAAATTTATGAAACATGTTCCCTGGAAGAAAGAGAAGGTTGTATCCTTCTATACGCCAACACCTATGTACTAGTATCTTGGCTAGTGCAAGAGCTAAAGGGGGTTGTAACTCCCTTCCAGAAGAAGGTGGAGAACGAGAGAGGGTTGTAGCTCTCTGCAGGTTGCAGCCTTCGTATTGGTAAAGGACTGCACCAATACATTGTAAAAGAAGTTTCTCATTTAAAAAGAAGATAAAGACAAATTGCAGCACGTGGTTTTCACCCACATTGGGTTTCCACCTTATATCTTGTGTTCTTGTGCGTGATTGTCTTTCTATTCTGTTTTACTGTCTCTGGTTACTGGTTATTTGATTCTGCAACATAGATTAACAATCATCATCAAAAAGATAAAGTAAATTAAAAGTTTGCCTTGTATACGCGGTTTTCGTTCTACATAATTGCGTATATAGGCGGGTTTAACTAACTGAAGTAACGTATATCATTTGTTTTGGTAAAGGAATATTTTACTTGATAATACTGATTCACCCCCCCTCTCAGTATTATTTTCAACAATTGGTATCAGAGCAGGTCCTTCAGAAGAAGCTTGATCGCTTGAAGGAAGATCTTTCATCGTGAGAAACTATGAGAGGGAAGCATCTATCAGGCCACCAATTTTTGATGGGACAAACTTCGTATATTGGAAGGTAAGAGTTACTACCTATATTCAATCGCTTGGTACAGAAGTCTGGGATATCATAGATACAGGGTATACTTTTCCATCAACAACTCCTACAGATCTGGTTGAGAAGAAGAAATATGAAACAAATGCAAAGGCGGTCAATACACTATTAGGATGCCTTCTCAATCAAAATTTGTCAAGGTAATGCAATTTAAGTCCGCAAAAGAGATATGGGACAAGATTGTTCTGAGCTATGAAGGCGATGGCCAGGTAAAACGAGCAAAACTTCAAACCCTAAGGATTCAGTATGAAAATCTCAGGATGTATAATGATGAAAGTGTGGCTAATTATTTTCTTCGTGTAGATGAGATTGTTAATTTTATGAAAAATTTGGGTGAAGAATTAAAAGAGGCTGTTGTGGTTGAAAAAGTTCTAAGATCTTTGTCTGCTAGATTTGAATCTAAATTTTCTGCTATAGAAGAAAAGGAGAATCTACAAAATCTTAAAATGTCACAGCTGCACGGAATTCTAACTGGTTATGAAATGAGGAAAGGAGGTCCATCAGACAGGAGAGTAGCTGCCTTCAAGGCTTCAGGAAAAGGAGAATACTATGAGTCAGGACACGTATCAGAAGAAGAATAAGAATCAAATTTTGTCGGAAATCTTCAATGGGGTATTGGAATATTTAGAGGTAAGTTACCTTTCAAATGTTTTGCTTGTGGAAGAGTAGGTCACTATGTTGCCAAATGTCCTCACAAGGATAAGATTGACAAGGGGAGGGAACCTGTTAGATGGAACAAGAAACAAAATTCAAATAAGAAAAGCTATTACACTCATGAAGATAGTGATGGACTATCAAATAGTGATGAAAATGAACGAGGTAATCACTATAAACTTTTAATGGCCTTTGAAGATGATGATTACATGGATGCTATAGATGTGGATGGATTTTATGAAGAGATTTCTAGACTCAAAACATGTTTAGAAGAAAACAATATGATCATTGATAGTCTGCAACTTCAACTTGATGAGAAGGAAAAATCTCTTGAGAAGTTAGAATGTGAAATTGTTGGCCTTAGAAAAGAAATTGAGAAAACAAAGGCCCTTAATCTTAAATTTGTTAAAGGATATGAAACTCTGAATGAGATTATCAATGTGAAACGTTCCCCTCTAATCAAGACAGGTCTAGGGTATAATGGAGAAGCATCTCAAGGTTCCACCTCCAAAAGTTATCTTGATGCAGCAAGAAGGAGTGAGCAAAGGCCTAATAGAAATCATCATGTAAATCAGGGACAATTTTCCTCAAGAAAAAACAAAGACTATCAAGAAAATCTGGGGCATGCTACATACAGAAGCTACAAACAGCCACAGGTAAAATCATCCCAATTTTCTTCAAAAATGGATGTCAGTAGAAACTACAATCACTTGGAGGATAGGCGTAGGAGTTTCTTCAATGGCCAATGTTTCTCTTGCCATAATTTTGGTCACAAAGCAGTTCAATGTGTTGCCTATAAAACAATCATGACTAGAGAAGCTCAAAAACAAAGAAGTATGCCTTTAATCACGAAGAGGACCTATAACAACTTTTTCGTCCTTGATAGTGAAATTGAATGCTCTATTTGTAATAATTTTGGTCATGAAGATTCTGAATGCAGGAGCAAGTTTTGGAAGACAACTCAGAAGGAACAAAACACAATGCCAAAACATGGAGAATGAAGGAACCGCAACCAGAAATATGTGGGATAGCTTTGTATGCAGAAGGACAGGAAAATCAATGGTACATCGACAGCGGATGTTCGAAGCATATGACAGGTGATAAAGAAAAAACTTGAATCATATACTGCTTTAGAAAAGGGAAAGAAAGTTTCTTTTGGAAATGATACCCCTGCAGCCATAAAAGGAAAAGGCACTGCTCAGTTGAAAGAAAAGGTCAAAGCTGGAAATGTTTTGTATGTTGATGGCTTGAAGCATAATCTATTGAGTGTCAGTCAGATGTGCGATAATGGAATCGAGGTAATATTTCGATCAGATGGGTGTAGTGTTCATGATCTTGATACAGGAAGAATAGTAACCAAAGGCAGAAGAACTCCAAATAATCTATACATATTTGAAGAAGGAGAACAACAATGCTATTTGAGCAAGGATGATGAACACTGGTTATGGCACCAGAGGTTGGGGCATCTAAGCTTTTCACAAATAAGGAAAGCATGCAAATACCAGGAAATTCGTGGTCTTCCAGACATCAAAATTCCAGACAACACCATATGCAAATCATGTCAGTTTGGTAAGCAAACCAAAACTAACTTCCCTGAGAAGGAAGGATCAGCCAACAGGCCTCTTGAGCTAGTCCATACAGATGTATGTTGTCCATTTAGGACAAGGTCACCTTGAGGAGAAGAATACTTTATATTATTCATTGACGACTTCTCCAGGATGGTTTGGTTAGGACTTATGAAGCACAAGGATGAAGCATTCGAAAAATTCAAATCCTTCGAAGCCTTGGTTGAAAATGAATCATATTACAAAATTAAATGACTCGGGTCCGACAGAGGTGGGGAGTTTACCTCAAATGAATTTTTCGATTTCTGTGAAGAAAATGGAATAAGAAGGGAATTCTCTACAGCTAGACTCCTCAGCAAAATGGAGTGATGGAAAGGATGAACAGAACAGTCCAACAAATGGCTCATGATATGCTTGATGAGTCTGGAATTCCCGCAACCTTCTGGGGTGAAGCTGCATTTGCTGCGGTTGTTATTCTCAACAAAACAAATGTCCGAGTGAACAGCACTCAAACTCCGCATGAGCTCTGGTATGGTGAGACTCCTTCGGTAAAGCATTTCAAAATTTTTGGGAGCAAATGCTATATTAAGAATACTGATGAATAGCTTGGCAAACTTGAACCTAGAGCTGATGAAGGCATTCTCCTTGGTTATTCTCCCTACAACAAAGCATATAAGTGTTATAATAAAAGACTTGGAAGAATTTTTGACAACATTGATGGTGTGGTTGATGAAAAAGGATACATCCCTAAGAAAGTAAATCATGAAGATATCGAAAAAGATGAAGACTACTCTCCAAATCAGAACGATGATGAAGAAGAGACCCATGAAGAAGAAACTCATGAGGAGCCAGAGGAACAAATAAGGATATAAGAAAAGACTCCTTCTAGGTATGTTCAAAAGAATCATCCAGAATCACAAATTTTGGGGCAAAAGGACGCTGGCATACAAACAAGAAGAACAATTGCAGAAGCTTCAAGCTATTTGGCATTACTCTCCTCCACTGAACCGCAAAATGTAAAAGAAGCTTGCAAAGATGAATGTTGGGTCAAGGCAATGGATGAAGAACTTGAAAAAATCGAAAAGAACAACACTTGGGAGTTGCTTCCTAGACCAAAAGATAAGAATGTCATAGGAACAAAATGGATCTTTAAGAACAAATTGAATGAAAATGGGGAAGTTATTAGAAACAAGGCCAGAATTGTTTGCAAAGGGTATGCTCAACAAAAAGGAATAGATTCTAAAGAAACTTTTGCTCCTGTTGCTAGACTTGAAGCCATCCGAATGTTCCTTGCTCTCTCAAGTTTTCAAAAGTTCAAAGTTTTTCAAATGGACGTAAAATCATCCTTTCTGAATGGGGACTTAGAAGAAGAAGTGTACATTGAGCAACCAGATGGTTTCATCCTTCGGAATGATCCAAACCTTGTATGCAGACTAAAAAAGGCTCTCTATGGTCTTAAAGAGGCTCCAAGGGCTTGGTACTATCGTTTGGACAAGTATCTTCATCAACAAGGTTTTTCAAAAGGATCAGCAGATAGCAATATTTATATCAAAATAGAAAATAACAAATTGCTATGTTGTGTATGTAGATGACATTATCTTTGGCAGCAATGAAGAAGCTATGAGTCAAAATTTTGCCTTGGTAATGCAAAAAGAATTTGAAATGTCTTTGCTTGGAGAACTGACATACTTTCTTGGATTGAAAATCCAACAGAATGAAGGCGGTATCTTCTTGTCTCAAACCAAGTACCTTAAGCAGATTCTGAAGAAGTATGGCATGAAAGATGCAAAACCAGTATGTACCCCCATGGTTACAGGATGCAGTCTTAGTGCAAATGATGAATCAACAACAGTACATCAATCAACCTACAGGTATATGATTGGAAGTCTACTTTATTTGACAGGTACCCGACCAGACATCATGCATGCAGTGGGAATAGTTGGGAGATTACAGGCAAATCCAAAGGAAACTCATCTTCAAGCAGTGAAGAGAATTTTCAAGTACCTTCAAGGGACTCAAAACTATGGCTTATGGTATCCTAGAGATATAGATCTCACACTTCATGCTTATACAGATGCAGATTGGGTCGGAAGTGTGGATGACAGGAAGATCACAAGTGGTGGAGCATTCTTTATGGGTTCCAGATTAGTGTCCTGGTTCAGCAAGAAACATAGTTCAATTGCCTTATCTACAGCTGAAGTAGAATATGTGGTAGCTACATCTTGCTGCACTCAACTCCTTTGGATGATGCCGACCGTGTAGGATTTTCAAATCACTTGTACACCGCCTATCCCCATCTTATGTGATAATACAAGTGCAATTAGCATTTCAAAAAATCATGTCATGTATTCAAAGACCAAGCACATACCAATCAAGTATCAATTTCTTCGGGAACAAGTGTTGTAACAAAAGGTCAAATTGGAGTATGTTCCTTCCAAGGAACAAGTTGCTAACATTTTCACCAAACCACTGCCCAGGGAGACTTTTGAATATCTCAGACAGAAGCTGGGAGTTGTTGATGTATCATCTTGCTGCTAAATCTTATCAGTTTCAGAGAAAAATGGGTGTACGCGCATTGGATAAAGAGTATCCGCGTACATACACTGGTTTGTACAGAGAAAGTTGCGTATATGGAGGCTTGATGGATATCAGAAGGAGCAGCTCTGGTTGAAGATTTTCTGATGTGGGTCTGACAGAGACCATCTGGCACAGGTTCAGGGGGAGCAGATAATCTTCTAATAATGCATTGTTGGCATTATTTTAGAAGCTTTTGAGTTCATAGTTGTTGTTGATTTCAGGTGGAACAAAGGCAGAGGGCGAACATAAGGAAATCTTGGTTGTTGATCTGAATGATGATTGACAGTTACTGCCATCAGTTGTTGATGACTTTTTCATGTTTTAAATATTCGTCTCTATGTCATGTATCTCTTTTGGTGTCAAGGTCATGTAACGGCCTATTCTTGTTTCCCCACTATGCCTGGGATGAATATGTAATGTATTTGGTCATCATATGTAAATTTCTGATGAATTCCACTTGGTTGGATGGATGATCCCCACTTGGTTGGGTGATGGATGTAAGTATTAAGTCTTTTGGTGATAGGAAGGTCTTGTATTGTTGCATAAGTCTTGGTTCTTCTTAAAGAACATCTTTCTGCAGATCTTGCCTACAGTCAGCACAGCAGGACAGAGATTTCAGCATGTACTCAGGGGGAACACAACCCTTTTCCCCTGATGACAAAGGGGGAGAATGATCTTGGTGTTGCCATCAAGTCCAAAGGGGGAGACTGTTGGCATTATGGCACAGGTTTGAAGCTATGGCACAGGTGTTGTCCTTGATGGCAACCTTCTTTGGTATCAGATCTCAGTTTAGGCACTCAGAAAATAGAAAAAGACATATACGTAGGTTCATCTAGACGAAGGAGCGTATACACGTGGGTTATACTTTACAAAAGTGCGTATATGTTGGGGATCATTCTTTTGGTCCATGGCAGTTAGTTCTTGGGATTTGAACCTATGTTTTGGACCATGGCATCTCGTCAAATGTGTTGATCCCTAGTTTTTGGTTCATGGTATTGAAATGTTATGGTTTTGGACCATGGTATTAAGGAAGGCCTAAGTCTATAAAAGAGGAAAGAGATCATGTGGAAAATGGGAATCTGAATTATTATTGAAGATCTGATAAAGTGCAAGAGCTGGCATATTGGTATTTGGGTGATCTGGATCTGAATGAAGGAGGAACCTTAGCGCAAAAGGAAGGATAAGTTCTATTCATGGGTCATAATCTTTAAGCTTGAATGATAGTATCTTTGTATGATTTTGATCTGCTAGATGTGGCGCATGCTTGATCTATAAGTCTGATAATCTGGGTTAATCAGTGATTGAATATCTAAAAAGGTGAATTATCCCTTATAGATCTGTACGCAGGTTCAGTGAAGCGAAGGCGCATATACACGCAGGTTCAGTGAAGCGAAGGCGCGTATACACGCAGGTTCAGTGAAGTAAGAGTGCGTATACGCAGGTTGTTCCATATGCAGAAGCGTATGCACGCATGTTTCAGGCTGATAAAATAGCGTATATGCTTTAAACCGTGATATTGCTGCTGTGTTCTGGGTTCTATTTTCTGGTATGTGGTTTCTGGTACTGTGTTTTGGGTACAGCTGTCAGAGAAGTATCTAGTTGATTCAGATCTACTTAGTGGAGAGGAGATTGGTTGATAGAGAAATTCTTGATGATTGATTGATGTTCATGGATCCAGTCTGAAAATTTATGAAACGTGGTCCTTGGAAGAAAGAGAAGGTTGTAGC
>APFE031469810.1:0-10618 GCA_000404065.3 Pinus taeda
TGGATCCAACATTTTAATCATTCCTTAAAATGAGTTTATTATATATGCAGTCTAAGATATCACCTCACCTGTTTCCAATGAGTTTGTGCATCCGAAGGATGAGATCCTCTTCATCAGAAGAGAAAACGCTCAAGTTCAGGTCAGGATTTAGATAGCTCGTCCAACGAAATCTGTAGCTATTTGCATTTCGATTCAAACCTGAAGTGACAATTATATATAAGCACTCTATATTTTATGGATATCCTATGTATTTATTTATATCTAAAATTATAATTATATATATGGTTTGGTTTATTTCTTAAAATTATTTTTTATTTACTTGAGAGTTGTTTTTGGAATTTAAGAAAATAGTGGTGGACATTAGAAAAACCAATCCTCTCATGTGTTTCACTACATAGACTAACACCCTCTAGATGTAATCATTGACTAACATTAATAGTAATGGTGATCACCAGCAAGTAGTATCAGAGAGTAGGTCATGAATTAGATATACATTTGGCTAAAGTTGGGAGAAATTGTTAGACATTTTATAAACCAACTGCCAAAGCCTAACTCTTAGGGACTACTAATAGATAATTTCAGGTGACATGTTTCCTTGAACAACTGCCAAAGCCTGACTCTTAGAGACCACTGACAGATAATTTCAGGTAACCTGTTTTCTTGAATAACAGTAATAAATCATTAGCTGATAATTGCCCTACTGCTGATTTCACAACTAACTTATAATAAATTTTCTTACTGTTAAATTATATGTGTGTCTTTTTTTCTGAACTAAACTGAGGCACAGTTTTTACCTGAGAGTCGTTAAACCTGAGACCATTTGCCTTCTCCATGAATTTGGATGTGTTTAACCAGAAGACGATCTTCTTCCCTAGACCACAAACGCCTTCCCTCCAATCCCATGACTTATTATTCATCAAACTTCTCTTTCATGGAGTCTTCCATTTATGAAAACATTGTGGAAGCCATAGTTGGTCTGCAATTCGACCTTAAAAAAATTGGCAGTTTTATAAACGTGGAGAGAATTGGATGTTGCAGGGAAGATGTTGAAGGAAGATGTTGCACCATGAAGAGTAAACGTGGAGAGAATAGCTTGCTTTACATTGATAAAATTCCTAGTTAAATTCTAGTAAGCGCGTACCTTTCATTTATCCTACACACGAATTTCTGAAATTGTAAAAAGTATTAAAGCAAACTATCGTCACATTTTCCTTTTTACATCGTTGTCCTATCTGCTCTGCACTCACATTCAGTACTTTTCATATATGTAGGAAAACCTTTGCCCTCACGAATATTTTCCATTTTTAAAGTATTATTAAAATATAGATAACATTTGACAATACTTTGGAAACCAATTTTCAGGCCAATAATATTTTGGCTCAGATTTTCCTTATTAATTTTGTATTTTTTACACTTTATATAATATTTTTTTTTTAAATTCCAATTTTTTTAATCTTTTAGTTTCAAAACTCCCATTTTTATTCTTTAAAATTTTCTATTTGATGTTTTAAACTTTGCTAAAGTTCTTTTGAATTGATACCTTCATTTTTTCTATTTTGAGAGTATTGATTGGATGAAAAACAATACAATAATATAATTCAGATCATTGTTCTAAATTATTGGTCATAATTGTTGTTACATGGGTTACTTGGCCTTCTAAAACGTCAACAATTTTTGATTTTATGAACCATTGTATTGCAAGAGAAACAAACCAAAGATACTTGCCATACCTTTTTAACTTGTGATGGTATTTTTTGGCTTTGATTGCTTGGTCCCTAAAGAGTTGGAGTAGATATGGATGGCACAGTGGATATGGATGTCATAATCATATCAAAGTGGATGTGGATGCCATAATCATATACCTTCTTCCAAGCCTCTACAAGCATATTTGAGTGGATAATTACACATTCTTTTTCTAATTACCTTTTCCTCCATGGGAATGGATTCCTTTATGATTCTTTTTTCCTTAAAAAAAGTGGCTTTACTTGAATTAATGTTGACTTCTCATCCATTAAATCTTATACATTCATGCTTAGGACTCTATTAAGGTACAATGGGAGTAGGAATCCCTTGGTTGTCATTTCCAAACTCTTGGCCATTGTATCCCATTTTCCTCATGAACTTAGAATTCATTGCCCTAGTGTTCTTTTCAATGTCGCTAAATCTATTTTTAGGAATGGTCTTGGAAGGTGATTTTACCATGTTTGACTCTATCATGGTGTTCACTTTCATAGTGGCAATAGAAAGTATTGCTTGGTCTGTTAGATAAGTAGTTGTAGTTGCTTTAAGGTTTCTTCCTTCACTTTCAAATATTGGTATATCCTAGTCGCTTCAATGAACCTATTCTCTTACAACCTATTCATTTTCTATTATTTTCTTATGGTGGTGAAGATTTCTTGGCATTTGCTGATTTATTTTTCTAGCTCATCCACTTTCTATTTCCGATAAAGACTTTCCTCTTATCTTTACATGTTGAAGTCCCTTAACTCTTTTGGCTTCCCTCTAAGGATTTTCCCATGGAAGCTACTTAAAGGTCTCTAATAAACCTACTTTGATATCATATGATCCATAAGGGTGGGCCTATGGCCTATCCATTTCGCCAACATGGATACATACTGGAATAAAATTAAATGACATCTTTGCAATTATAAACTAGGTTGAGATCATGCCTCTTGAATTATTGTGTATTAACTAGTTACAATGCTTGAACAAAAAAATCTAGCCCAATTGAATGCCAACCAATAGAAAGTATCTAATATCTTTCATATTTGGATCAAGGTATGCATATAGACTCTTGGAAAAAGGATAACCTTGAATTCATCTAGTTGAAAAAGTCATTGCTCAGAGGAAGGGGAAATGGCCTAGGTAAAATAAGATACCCAACAAGGTTAGAAATCCTCAACAATCCACCAAACTCAATTAACTATTGATATTCAACATCTATATAAAATGGATGGAAGAATATAGATAGTTGTTAGCATTCATTGGATACTAATGGAAATAGGTGTGTAAGTAAAATATGAAAAGTACAAGTTGAAACTTTTCATCATATTCATGTATGCAACTAACAATAAAAATATACACCATAAATGATAGCAATAATATCAACCATATAATTATAAAAAAATCAAAGCAAATAGAAAGAGGCCAAGATGTTCTTGGAAAACCAGGTAAGAAATTGTTTACAAAATAGTGAGCTACACACACATTTAGCATCTAATTACTAGCTAGCATGAAATTTGAAAATGGTCATAGATCGACAACAATATTTTCTCATCATAAGATACACTCAATTTCTTCATATCCTCTATCATTAAGCAATCCACTTTGTTCAATTATCATCTTTGTTATTTCAATTATCATCTTTATTATTTCAATTATTCATTTTCTCTTTCATGTTCCATTCAATACTCTTATTCATGGCCACCTTTAATGACAATGAGTTATCTTGAAAATCCAAATACCATAAAAATCCACTTCAACTTTTAAAATAAACTTGAATGTTTCTTCAACTTTACTAAAAACAATTTAATTATTACTATAAAATTTAACCTTTTTGATAGATATCCCATTTGAAACATAATTAAAAACCTCTCTTAATTTTTGCAATCTAAACAATCAAATTACATTATGGAAAAAGCTTAAAAATAAACCATTGTTAAAGATTAAGGGTATTATGTTTTAAAAAAAGCACAATTAAATAGACTAAAATAAGACAACGAGGCAATTGTGTATTCCTTTAGACTAAAATAGGATAAAGAGGAAATTGTGTATTCTTTTGGATGCTATTGAGTAGAGAAATGGTGCATTTTTTGGATGTTTTTGAAATAAAAAATTATTAAAAACTAAGAATATTATCTTTAAGCAAAAAATAGCAGAATTAAATAGACTAAAATAGGACAAAGAGGCAATTGTGTATTCCTTTGGATGTCATTGAGTAGGGAAATTGTGTATTTCTTTGGATGCCATTGAGTATGGGATATAGGGAAACCAAATGTTCTTATGGTTAAACCTTAAAGATGGAACATAAGAAAATATTAAAGATGGACAATATGAAAATATGTTATTTTTGTATAATTATTGTTTTATCTTTTAAGGTGGTACAAATTATGTCATTATGTTGATAGACATGTTTATTTTGAAATAGAGTTTCCATAATTTTAATTTAATTATAAATTATTATTTGGTGGATAGTAAGGATTTAACCTCCACAAAATATACTAAAATATTCATAATAGTATTCATAAATAAAATGTTGAGATTGATCTTCAAAGTCATATTTCTTATTCTTTTTAATTAAATTGATTAATGAAAAAATAACATATGAATGAGTTACTGTTTTTTGGGGCATGTGGTATTGATAAGCCATGAGATTGTAATAAAGTTATTTACAAATTAAGAATCTCCTTGATCAAGTTGGGATGAATCTCTCAAATTAAGAATCTTATTATATGTTTCTTAATGTGTGTTAATTTATTTTAATTAATAATAATAAATAAAGTTATAATTTAGTTAAATTTTATAGCTTTCTAATTGTAGTAATGTGAAATGTTTTATGAAGTGTTTTAATGTCTATCATAAATTAATGTTCATCTTTGTTTATCAACCCTCATTAAAAATAAATTTATATATATTTTTTTAAATTTTTGAATACTTATTTATATTTTTGAAATTAAATATGATTTTGTATTAATTTAAAACAATATTTTTGTAATTATTAATTTTCTCATTAAAAAAATCAAATTAATCATATTGGTATAGATTTATTTATTTTTGTTAAAATTATAAATCTAAATATAAAAATATGTTTAGATAAAATACAATATCTATATTGGAAACTACTTAAACATGTTTAGGTAAAATACAATATCTATATTGGAAACTACCTAAACATGTTTAGGTAAAATACAATATCTATATTGGAAACTACCTATTGACTAAGGCGTACTTTGCTTAAATACATTGCCTTCGTGTGGAAGGAGAATCGATGCATAATTGATTTTATATCTCAAATAAATAATATTGATTTTTGTGATATTTCATTAATGTAAATATAAAGTTGAGTTTAGCCCTAAGATATTAAGGATATTTTATTTATTATTAAAGACCATAAAGTTTGATGTGTAACTAAATTTTGACTTATTAAATCATAAAGGTTATTAAATCATAAAGGTTATTAGGTTAGAAGAAATTTAAAATTTAATTATGAAAATAATTTTTCAAATATATGTTTGATATAAGTATTATATTAATTAATTTATTATTTTTTTCTAACTAATTTGCACATGAAATTTTCTAGTCTCTAATAATGGGTAAGTTTTCTAATCTCTAATAATAAGTGAAATATCCAATAAAATCTCTCTAGAATTCTTTTCTAAAAACTTTCAATTATAAATAACTAAATGTAAAGATCTCAAATGACTTAAATATTTTTAAATACAATAAAATTATAATAATATTATAATAATTATTATAATTTTTTACTAGAATAACTTCATAGAAAAGTGTGTATATTTATTAACTTTTTTATATCATAAACTTAAACTTAATACAATGATTGAACACTTTCATAAAATGTATTTAATATAGCTTATCTATAATATTTAGATGGTTATATGAAAGATAGTGTTTTATTTGTGTGAATGGTTTTATTTAACATATTCTACATTTTAATAAAAAATATTATTAGATATCATTTTGGGATTCAATTGCGTTAAGTAAGTCATTAACGTATGACCATTTCCATGAGATTAAGTATGACCATTTCCATGAGAGGTAGTCGTAACTTATGACCATTTCCATGAGAGGTAGTAGTAACTCACTAACTTCTCATGATTTTTGAATAGTTGGGTGAAGAAGTGGAATTGAAACTAGTGATTTTTGAATAGTTCACTTAGTACTCATTGCACACCTATGACCATTTTGAATAGTTGGGTGAAGAAGTGGGATTGAAACTAGTGAATTTTTAATAGTTCACTTAGCACTCATTGCATACATATGACCATTTCCATGAGAGGTAGTCGTAACTAACTAACTTCTCATGATTTTTGAATAGTTAGGTGAAGAAGTGGGATTGAAACTAGTGATTTTTGAATAGTTCACTTAGCACTCATTGCATCGGGTGATGCACGCAGGGGTGAAGAAGAGGGATTGAAACTAGTGAAATGAATCACATAGCATCAATCATCACTTACGGGGCTTGCACCTGGTAACCAGGACTTCCCGGGAGGTCACCCATCCCAGATCGCCTCTGGTTCAAGCACGCTTAACTATAGATTTTTCCCCACAATCAAGCCCACATAGCTTGCTACCCCATTTGCAAAACCTTAGCAAGTATTGTGCCTCATGAACCATTCAAGTCGAGATCCCTTCACTCTTTTTGAATTTAAGTAGGGGGGCTTACGCAATGCATTATATTAGATATCATTTTAGGATTCAACTGTGTTAAGTAAGTCATTAACGTATGACCATTTCCATGTGAGGTAGTAATAAGTAACTAACTTCTCATGATTTTTGAATAGCTCACTTAGCACTCATTGCATCGGGTGATGCTCACAGGGGTGAAGAAGTGGGATTGAATGGTTCATGAGGCACAATACTTGCTAAGTTTTTGCAAACAGGGTAGCAAGCTAAGTGGGATTGATCGTGGGGAAACTCCACAGTTAAGCATGCTTGAGCCAGAGGTGATCTGGGATGCGTGACCTCTCGGGAAGTCATGGTTACCGGGTGCAAGCCTCGGAAGTGGTGATTCATTTCACTAGTTTCAATCCCACTTCGCTCACACCCGATGTAATGAGTGCTAAGTGAACTATTCAAGAATCATGAGAAGTTAGTGAGTTGTGACTACCTCTCATGGAAATGGTCATAAGTTAATGACTTACTTAACGCAGTTGAATCCCAAAATGATATCTAATACTATTGACTTACTTAACGTAGTTGAATCCCAAAATGATATCTAATACGTCTAATGGAAATGGTCACATCTTAATGACTTACCTAACGTAGTTGAATCCCAAAATGATATCTAATATAATGCACTGCTTAAACCCCCATACTTAAAAATTATATATTATATAATTATATTAAAAATAGTGGAATGCTTTGCAAATTAATATAGTTGATCTATAATATTTAGATGGTTATCTAAAAGATAGTGTTTTATTAGTGTGAACGGTTTTATTTAACATATTCTATATTTTAATAATAAACAAATATTATATAATTGCATTAAAAGAATGGAATGTTTGGAATTTTATATGAAACAAAAATTATGTAATATTTGAATAAATATATTTTTCTCTATATTTAAAATGAATTTAAATTAATTTCAATATGAGGATATATTTAACTTAATTTGATCTATTATTATACATGAATCAAATTTTTTGAGTTATATTTTTTTTTTCAATTTCTTGCATAATAAAAGAAGTTTACACATCAAGAAATTTGATATTTATCAATATTTGATAAACTCATTATTAAGATGAATTTATAATGATTTACTTTAAACTATTTTTCCTTTCTCTCCAAATATCACATTGATATAAAATTATTTTACATTAATATATATTTATAACATATATATATATAATAATATATATATATTATATAATATATATATTATATATATCTATTAATTACAAGAAAAAATGTATGTTGAAATGTTATACTTGAAATATGAACAAAAATATAAGACTTTTTGAGGATAAAAAAATTGTTCTCTATATAAATTGGATACACAATTATGTTATTTAATATGGAAATCCCAATATTTTATTTATGGTTGTCAATAAATTATTATTATTATGTAAATATTACATATGAACTCTGTATTAAATATAAAAAGTATTTCACTATTATTAAATGTCATTTACAAGCCTTTTATTAAATAGTGAAATGATTTTAAATAAGTAAAAAAAAATTAGAAAATTTTCACTATCATTTATTTTATATCTATCTACTAGAAACAAATTGATTTAAATTAATTATTAGATAGATATGGAAACTTTTATTTATACATATATTAGAATTTCCAGTTATATTAAATAATATTTTTGTTATTAATATATTTTACTATTAAATTAAATAGAGTTCAGCTCTCCTCATTAAATTTATACATATAATTAAATATTATAAATTTAAAACAAATAAATATATTTTATATAAATAGAAATTTACTCAATATAATAATATATATAATATAATATGATAATAATATATAAATATATATATATAATATATTATAAATTATATTATATAAATAATTTAAAATAATAATAATATTGAGCAGTAATAATAAAATATTACCCGGATGCGGGTGTCATTAGGAGGCATTAACTAAGTGTTAGTCATGAAGCACATGCAGGTGGCAGCTGGCATGCTTACAGGTGAATTTCGTTGGGGAGAGGACGATATTAATTGCAATATATTGAAGGCAAGTCCTGCATCCTTAATGCAAGCACGCGCTCACGGCATGCAGAGGGGGTTTATTAGAATGGAGAGCCCGATTATGAGCTCACTCGCTCCAGTTTGTTTGGTCTTCAGTTGCTCTCGTCCTCGCAGGTTCAGCCGTGGTGATAGCCAATGGTGGTCCTTCTCTCAGGGGCAGCCGCCTTGGTTACAGAACAATCCCCTGCGGATTGCCTCGAGAACTTCCATTCCGGTGTTCGACGCTTCTACGGAGAGCTCGAATTTGGATTTAACCTTCTGTCTTCGGAGTTTCAGGTCTGTCTGTGGCATTCACCCTATTAATAGACTGGTTTCCGCAACTGCTAGGGAGGTAAGGATTGGGTCTTGGGTCCACTTAATTGAGGTGGAGAATTGTAGGTTAGGGTCGAGAAGTTGTGTTTCGCATTCCTCAGACAGGTCTTCCTTCTGCGTCCATTCAAGTCCTTAGGCATTTCCCCTGAACCCTCATTCTGTTAGCCTGGTCATTCTGTTGCCTCGTCTGAATATGGCACCCCATCGTAGAGCCACTCCTAGGCGTGGGAGGAATTTGGGATTCCGGGGAGGTTCGGGGGGAGGGGAAGTTCTGAACCTCGTCGCATTTCGCCTTTAGCAATGATCTCGCCCTCCTCACCACCTTCAGACGAGTCAAGTCCCTCCCTGACCAGTTCGTTACACTCTGCCAGGTTTACTTTCAGGAGTCAGCTCAATAGACCGCTTATCTCAGCCTTAGTCACGGTCATCTTCTCTGAGGAAGAAGACGACCCAGTCAGCTCTGCTCCTGCCACAATGGAAGATTCGCCGTCTCAGAACAGAGGAGCGAAAGAGATTATCAAGGTCACCACGGAGCTGTACGAAGAGGATGGTCAGGCAGAGAATAGCACCCAACGGGGCTCTCCTCGGGAAAACATAATTCAATGCGAGCTAGTGAAGAATTTTGAAAATAACCTGCACCTTAAATTACCCCCGGGCACCAACCCGATGGAGGTGGAAGGCGGGGTGATGGTCACCTGGGAGCGCGCCCCGGATCTGGTCAACGACAACGTCAATGCTGAACCCAAGTAAGTGCCAGCTCATCAGTTTGCAGCTACGGGATAGCAATCCAGTTTTGAATCTCCAGGAATCGCAGTGAATCTCGGGGGCTCGTTACAGAACAATTCCAGCTGAAGCAGATCATTTGCAGAGTTTTAGCTCGGGCTCTCCTTCCATGTAACCATGCTTTGTCTAGTCATCAGTTTTGTTAGTTTTGGGTCGATTTAAAGATGTTCATGCTTTTGGCTATGACCACTAATCACACAAAATAACAATTTTTGTAAAAGCTCTTGACAGAGGGATTACTAAGGCTCCCTCAGAAGTTCAACCCTCTCTGTACATACTCTTTTTCTTTTTAATATAAATACTCTTTTTCTTTTTAATATAAATAATTTAGTCTTAGAATATATATAATTATATATATATATATAATATATATTAATAAATTACTTTGATCCTCGTCATTTCCGAGAATATTAATTCTGGTAAGCGAGTACCTTTCATTTATCCCGCACATGAAGTTCTGAAATGGTAAAAGTATTAAAGCAAACTATTTATGCTACTTACAACAAAAGATGTCACATGATGTCACATTTTTATTTTTACACCCTTGTCCTCTGAACTCTGCACTCACACTCAATGCCAGAGCACCTTTCATGTAATTAGGGAAACCTTTGCTTTCACGAATACTTTCCATCTTTAATAAATATTATTAAATTAGGGATAACCTTTGACAATACCCTAGAAACCGATTTTCAGGCAAAGAATATTTTTGGTTCCCCACTCTCGATATGCTCTCAAAGCATTTTCTTTCTGAGTTTGTTTCGAAAATCCAAAATATTTTGATATCTTTTAACCTCAAAACTCCAATTCCTTCCAGCTAGATTATAAATATTTGTGAAAAAATACAAAATAATATTATAAGATATTTTCACATCTCTTAACCCTAATTCTGAATAGGAAAATTTCTAAGTGGCTCAGCTTTAAAATCCTTTTTTTTCAAATGTAATCATGTCATAGGGATTGCTTTTTTACAAAACCTTTGTATTTTTGCATTTTATAGAAAGTAGGAGATTTTTAATAATTAGATGGATTGATTTATTAATAAATAGCAAGAGATTTTTAATGATGAGATAGATTG